>CM029013.1:49880020-50009537 GCA_016801055.1 Panax notoginseng | reverse complement strand
TTCTCTTTCACTGGAGTGTAAAGATGGATAGATTATTGGTATGATCATGACTAGGGTTCTCTTTGGCCTGTTAGTGCAAAGTTGAATTGTGACTGGTATGATCATGACCATTGAATTTATATTGAATATCTTAAGCTTAAGTGCAAAGGTGAATTGATCAACTTGGTTATAATTATTGTTTATATAAATTCTGAAATGATTATATATTTCTTTGAGATATGAATATATTTGGCCTGTAGTGCAAATATGAATTGTTGATGAATATCTTTGGCATGTAGTGCAAAGATAGCCTGTGATGAATATCTTTGGCCTTGTGGCAAAGATGAACTGTTGTTGAATTTCTTTGGCCGTAGTGCAAAGATGGATTTTTTAGTATGATTATGAACAGAAACTGTGATTTGGTATAACACGAGCTTGATGTTTCAGGTAAAGACAGTGATGAAAAATATTCTTCGTCCTGGGTGCGAAGAAAAATTTATAGTCACAATTATGATTATGAGTTATTCATATGATTGTGGAAAGGAACTGTTTGAGTGATGTTACATGGATAAAATATTGTTGGTGGATTTTTACATGGAGATGATAATAGACTTTATGGTCTATTTGACTCTTCTAAATGGATTGCTCGTTCCGTGTAACTATGTTGAATTTTTATCATTTACCATATGTTCTAAATCTCTGATTTATTGTTGATGAAGGCTATTGATAATTGAATTATCTTTAGTCATGATATTCTTTACTGAGCTAGTTGTGCTCACCCTTTTGCTTCATAATTCTTTTCAGGTAATAGAGTGTAGCTGGGTCGAGCGGGGGTAACAAGGGAATAGAACGGTGGTCATCATTTAGTAGTAGTTATATTTGGTGAAGAAAATAGGGTGAGGCGAACCAACGTTGGAAGGGTGTTTTGTCACTATCATACAAGTTGTTAATGACATACAACCTCGTGTCATCATAGGACAGGGTTGTGCTCATCCACTTGCTGAGTATATATACGAGCACTACCTATATAATCTTGGTGTTTGTTTAAAGTTATAATTCTCAATTAGAGACAGTAGAGATAATGATATGTCAAGAGAAGACTCACCATTGGGAAGAATATGATAGTAATCTTCTCGTTTTTCTTTGGGGTCTATTGGGTCAACCAAGGATAATTCTGTGGCATATGATATCTATCATAACCTAGACGCGTGGCCTCCCATGTACGAAGTTTCCTTGAGCACTTCCCAAAGATTTTAATTTCTAAAACAGTTTTTGACTATACCTTTATGTAAGGTGTTATTGTGAGGTGATGTCCACGGTTGAAACATGAGTCACATTTGGTATATATTTGTATCCAAAACTCACAGTATATGTGTTGTTGTATTTTGCACGACAATTGTTGTAATAAAGTTTGTAGTTGTTTTCTATACCATGTATTTGGCGACTCAGAATAGGTTGGATGGAATGGACCTATTTTGGGGTCGTTACAATTATACCGAATGATCCCTGATCATATTCATACTAAGTCCATCTATGAACGTAAGCCAAAGATGACTTTTAACATAATTAAACATGAGGATGATGACAATGTTATAGGAATTCAATTAAACAAGTTCAAGAATTAGTTTATCAGGAACTAATAATATTTAAATTGTCAACATGATACTTCTTTGTAAAGTAACAGTCAAGAATGCTCAGAAGAATATTTTCATGAAAAGATACTGGATGAAGCGCAAATATCAAGGATATTCCACTAATTTCATGGAGTATAGAAATCAAAACTTTAACCAAATGAGTATAATAAAGAATATATAAAACTGCAAGTGGATTTTCACCAGCCATGCGGTAATCCACGTATACAGATCATTTCCACAATTTAATAAGGAATGAATATAAAGGATCATTCACCATGCATGTGGCAATCCACATAGACAGGTTATTCCAACAGAATAATAAAGAAGGAATAACAGAAGGATTCACATGCATGCGATAGAGACCGCACAGACAGGTTATTCCCAACAGAATAATAAATGCGGAATAATAAATATGGAACAGGTCAGGTGAAATTCACACCGACAGGATATTCCGACAGAATAATAAATGCGAATAATAAATGATAGAACCAGGTCAGGTGAAATTCACACCGACAGGATATTCCGACAAAATCGTAAAGAACGGAATAATAAAAGAATTTCACCAAGTATGCGGTACTTCGCATAAACAGGTTATTCCAACATAATAATAAAGAATGGAATAACAGAAGAAGATCACCAAGTATTGGGTAAACCGCATATACAAGTCATTCCACCAAGTATAGGGTAAACCACGCATACAGGTTATTCAACAGAATAATAAATAATAGAATAACATAAGTTCTCTTCATGAATAAGAAAGAATAACACCCCTTACCATTTTAAAGAAGAACTGAAAAAAGAAGTAGTTAAGTGGCAGAATACTCTTCTTCTTTCTCTCTATAGTTTCTCTCTCTAGAGTTCAGTGAATTCGTAGAAAATAATGAAGGAATGAGCTTCTATTTATAGGAAAATGGAATGCATAGTAACTAATCCATGAACGTTCCAGATTGATTTACTTTAATCTGACGGTCCATATTTAAAGAAAAATCTTTTAAATAAAATATAATATATTCTATTTATAGAATAATTTTAAATAAAGTATTCTGTTTTATATAAAAGATTTTTACTACAAAACACTATGCACAATAGAATATAATATATTCTATTTATAGAATAACTTTAATAAAGTATTCTGTTTTATATAAAAAGATGTTTCTGTTTTATTACGTTTATAATACGAATAAAACAAAACTTCATTATCGCTAAATAATTCATATTATTAATTGATAATAATTGAATCAAATGAGTGACTTCTCACATAATCATCAATACCGTGTGCTAATATGCAACCACACGTATTACTGTACTTTTACTACCGAGTAGTTCAACAGTATCAACGGTAAAACTTCGCGTTATTTTTAATAAATATTTTTGTCGTTTTCTCAATCTGACAATAATTTCGTTGTGGGGTCCACCAATGATTGTACCGTCGTACGAATATTCTCCGTAAATAGTAACTCGTGAATAGTACTTCGACACAAAAAGTGTCCCAAATACTCGAGTGAACAATACTAGAGTGAATAGTAATTTGGGTGAATAGTAACTCGTGAATAGTAACTCCTGAATAGTAACTCCGACACAAAAAGTGTCTCAAATACTCGAGTGAATAATACTAGAGTGAATAGTAATTTTGATGAATAGTAACTCGTGAAAGTAACTCATGAATAGTAACTCCGACACAAAAAGTGTCCTAAATACTCGAGTGAACAATGCTAGAATGAATAGTAATTTGGGTGAATAGTAACCTGTGAATAATAATTCGTGAATATTAACTCATGAATAGTACTCCGACACAAAAAGTGTCCCAAATACTCGAGTGAATGATACTAGAGTGAATAGTAATTTGGGTGAATAGTAACCCGTGAATAGTAACTCGTGAATAGTGACCATGTATTTTATGACAACTTGTTTACTTTAAAAAAAAAAATTCACATATCACCCTTAACTTTAACTTTTTATCAATTTAACCATTTACTAAAATAGAAAAATTGAATACTTTTATTTCATAAAATTCGGGGTCTCACAATATTCCACTTCGGTGATCCACCTTTCAATTTTGTCAATTAGGTGATTGAACTATCAATTTTTTTCGATTTCATTCAATTGGGTCTGTCACGTCAGAAATTGCTGACGTGGCATCCTAATAGGCAGCAGGAGTGCTTATGTGTAAAATATTATATATTTTTAATGAGATCAAAGGACAAAAAGGTAAAATAAGAAATAAAACAACTACAAATTACACAAATAATATAAATTAGTTGTATAATTATTTATTTATAGTTATATAATAATATAAATTATTATATAAATAATATAATAATTATTTTTATTAAAATTAATTATTTTTATTAAAAAAATTGCGTTTTTTTAATTTTTTTTATTAAAAAAAACTGTGTTAAATATTAATGATAATAAAAATAAAAATATTAATGATAATAAAAATAAAAATAAAAGTGCAGTTTTTTTTAATAAAAAAATAATAATTAAGCAACTAAAAAAAACGCTGTTGCTTTATTTTAAAAAAAAAGCAGTTGGTTGGTTTTTTTTAATAAATTAATTATTATTCTTAATAAAAATAATAAAATAAAAACGCAGTTGCTTTATTTTTAAAAAAACGCAGTTGGTTGGTTTTTTTTTAATAAAATAAATATTTTTTTTTATTAAAAAAAACTGCTTTTTATTTTTATTTTTATTATCATTAATATTAAACACAATTTTTTAATAAAAAAAATTAAAAAAAACACAGTTTTTTTAATAAAAATAATTATTATATTATTTATATAATAATTTATATTATTTATATAACTATAATAAATAATTATACAACTAATTTATATTATTTGTGTAATTTTTAGTTGTTTTATTTCTTATTTTACCTTTTTGTCCTTTGATCTCATTAAAAATATGTAATATTTTTACACATAAGCACTCTTGCTGCCTATTAGGATGCCACGTCAGCAATTTCTGACGTGGCAGACCCAATTGAATGAAATCGGAAAAAAATTGATAGTTCAATCACCTAATTGACAAAATTAAAAGGTGGATCACCAAAGTGGAATATGGCCTATAGTTTAGGGTAGTAAATCATATTTAAGCCATATACTATCTATTGTAAAACTTTATGCAACCAAGGAATCATCAATAAACAACTAGTCCAAATTAGGAAACCACGTAAATCTATTGTGTTATTCTTAATTCTCTATCGTTTGTGTGCGTGTGTGATCCTATATTTTAACATTTTATTATATTTATATATATATATATATAATATATATATATATATATATATATATATATATTTGAAAGTATAAAGTACTCCCTCAATTCTTAAATAAGTGACATTTTGAAAGAAAAAATTTGTTTCAAATTATATGTCGTTTACAACTTTCTAGGAGAATAAATTATTTATTTTTATTATCACCCTTACCTTTCTCATTGTCCCAAGAAATTTTCAACCATTAGTATTAATAGTTTTTACTTCCCATAAAGGAGTAGCGATGGAATTTCACACAGATTTTAATTATTAAATAATAGTATTAATGACTTTCTTAATCCTGTGCAAAAACTTTAAACGACACTTATTTAGGAATGGGGGGAGATAAATTAAAAAAATTGCTCGGGGCGCTGCCCCGAACTCCTGCCAAATTATTTATAACTCGGTAATAATTTCGATCCTACTGACAAAAATTCCTAGCTTCACCACTACGTCCAGCATAAATACAAGAGATTTTCGACATTTAGCAAATGATTTTTGACCTAAAAAATAAAAGGAGATTTTTCGTTTTTCTTACACGATTTTTTAATTTTTTTTAGGATTTTTTGTTTATTTGAGACGTTTAACTAAGAAAAAATAAAAGGATGGTGGTGAAATTTGAAAAAAAAATCAAATATCAAGTTATCAACAAAAACGAAAAAGAGACGAATTTAAACACTCGGTACGAACGGATTAGTAATCCGTGGCTTTACTCTACTCGGCCATCTCTCGTAAGAGATTTTGGGAAAAATGATTTTTGACCTCGTCTTGCTTGCTTCTGACGAAACTTCCAAATATGCATTCTAGTATGACAAGAATAAATAACAGTAGAAAAAAATTAACACATTCTTTATTCACCTATTTTATTTTTAAGGGTATTTTGTTATAGGTCATGAAAAATTTATAATAAAAGTTGGTAATTTCTTATCATTTTTGTTTGATACAAGTTATTTGATTACTGGTAATAATTGTTATGAGTTTCTGTACGAATTAAAGATTATTGGGCATATTTATTTTAATATTAACCTTTTACTATAATTCTCATATATTAATTTTGTCAAATAATTCACCAATGATTTTTTGTCAAATAAAAGTAAACGCCCAAATACTGTCCAACAAGTTATTTCGATAGTATTTAATAAATTATAGCCAAAGTTTTATTATTTTTGTAAAATAATAATTTATAATATAATCAATTAATTATATAAAAATTAATTAATTAAGTCAATCTAAGCACAATATTATATTAAACTTACAATAATAAACAACAAAACAAGATGAATAAGGACAAATTAATATAGGAGGGTATTTTTGTCTATAGAAATTTACTAAAATATGATGGGTATTATTTTACTTTCCTAAATCATTATAGTTTTTTTTTTATTATTATTTGAGAGATAGTTCTTCAATTTTTTTCTTCATAAATATTTGAATCTGCATAAGTCATTACCATCTGTAAAATATAAAGTAAAAAAAAAATAAAAAAGAGTTCAAATTATTAGGAATATAAATTTTTATAAGAAATATATATATATATATATATATATATATATATATATAATATATATATATATATATATATATATATATATATATATATATATATATACCTCCTATATTTAATTTAGAGAAATCTATCTGCGTTTAATTTGGTTTTACCTTTTTTAAATAAAAAAATACTTACACTTAAATTAACTTATGGTAAATTCAATTTATAATCAAGGAGTCCAAAAAAAAAAACTACTTAAACTAAATTTTGTATTTTTCGTATTAGATTAAATAAAAATTGATTAAGATTAAAGAGGGTAAAGTAATTTCGAGTGCAGTTTACTAGTTTTCAACACATTTAAAATGGCACAATTAATTATTTTGACTGCCATTCAAAAGTTTTGAACACATTTGAAATGACATAATTTAGATATTTATTATAAGATGTATTTTGTAAATAGAGTAATATTTAACAAATACAAAACTAAGTACACACAATTAGAAATATGTCATCACTAATCTAAACTACGTTATTTTGGATGATCCTATACATAAATTTTTTTTTTGATCAACTAAGTTATCTAGGGTCACACTATTTGTTTTGTTTTTTTTTTTATAATTATACTTCATCTATTTTAAAATTAAAAATATATTTTTTGTCTATTCTTAAATTAGAGATATATTTCTATTTTTATGCTATAAAGTGAAACAAAAATTTTAACACCTCGTTATTTTTATTTTTTGTTAATTTAATAATATCATATCGCTTTTACTATATTCATAATAAATTTTTAATTTTGAAACAAATAAAGTATTCGATGAGCTGCTGGAAACCAGAGGAGGATGAAGATAATAAATGATTAAAACCGGGAGTACAAATTAACTTACGGTAAATTTAAATTTATAATCAAGGAGTCCAAAGAGGGTAAACTTAACAAGGAGTCCAAAAAAAAAGCACTTAAGCTTAATTTGTTATTTTTCTTTTTTATATTAAATTGATAAAAAAATTATAAACTTAACAAGGAGTCTAGAGGGTAAAGTAATTTTGAGTGCCATTCACTAGTTTTAGACACATTTAAAATGGCATAATTACTTATTTTGAGTGCCATTCACAAGTTTTCAATACATTTGAAATGACATAATTTAGATCTTTAAGCAGTAAATCTATAATAATAAAATAGAACCCAATTTGAATTTGGACGGTAAAGTACAAGAACGGTTCAGATTCATTCTAATTAATTTGAACGGAAAAGTACAAGGATGATTCAGATTCATTCTAATTTTCAGATTGTTGAAACGAAGAGAGAGAAAGGATTTCGTTACGCCGTGTCTTCAGGCAAGGGCAATTATTAATTTGTAAATATAGTAATATTTAACAAATATAAAATTAAGTACATACATTTAGAAATATGTCATCACTAATCTAAAATACATTATTCTTTTACATAAGTTATTTTTATTTGATTAGATAAGTTATGTAGGGTCAAACTATTCGTTATTTTCTTTATAATCATAATTCATCCATTCTAAAATTAACAATATGGAGTTTTTTTTTGTCTATTCTTAAGTTACAAATATATTTCTATTTTTATGCTATAGCACATATATAAAATTTTTAGCACACCGTTATTTATATTTTTTGTTAACTTAGTAATATCATATTGTGACGCCCCTAAAATTAGGTATACATCACCCATCTTGGGGTCGTCAGATACATAGTACAGAATACAAATACAACTTACTAATACAACTGTCGTGTACAATACGACAAAACATAAACTGTGAGTTTGAATACAAATATTATCTTCTAGAGAGTATTCATACTCAAAAGGAGTCCTCATTACATTTATTAACACACTATTACATAGAATAGTGAGGACTACTAACTAATACTATCATTCGAACCATCACTCCGTTCCCCGACTTGCCCCAGCTACGTTCTCATTTCCTGAAGAGAACAGTGAAAGAAAGGGTGAGCTCAACTAGCCCAGTAAGAAATATTATGACTAAGATAATGCAGAATAAATTATCATTAGCCTTCAACAATGTTAAACTGATAAAATATAATAGACATCAAGTTTAACTGCAGCGGAACAAGCAGTCCATTAAAAGAGTCAAGTAGAAAATAAACTATACTATCTTTATGATTTAAAAGGTCTTTCAACACTGTTATCGCTGGGACTCAGCTTAATAAAATAATCCACATCATCGAATCACCCCTGCACTACAGCCAAGGATATTCGTGTATATTCATTAATGGTCATGATCATGCCAACAACTGTCCATCAATGCACTACGGGCCAATGAGGACTTTTACCACATCATTTGTAACATTACGGTCATGATTATACCGAATAATCCCTGGTCATAATCATACCAAGTCCATCTATGCACTACAGGCCACAGATGACTTTCAACATTTTATAAACATGAGGATGATGACAATGATATAAGAATTCAATAAAACAAGTTCAAGAATTAATTTATCCAAGAATTAACAACGTCCAAATTGTCAACATGATACTGTTTTGTGGAGTAAAATTCAAGAATACGTAGAAGAATATTTTCATGAAAAGATACTGGATGAAACGCAATTATCAAGGATATTCCACAAATTTCACGAATATGTTCTCTCTATTTATTATTTTGAAATAGTAAGTGTTAAATTGATTAATGAGGTTAGTTATGGGTAAAATGCGTAAAATATTTCAAATAAGCAGGTGGTTATAAAATATTCATTGTTATCGGGGAATATTCGTTTGGTCGTGGAATATTCTTCCTGTCGGGGAATATTCGTACGACGGCGCAGTCTTTTGTGGGCCCCATAACGGAAAGCGATTGGATGAAGAAAACGACAAGTATATGTTGTTTATTATTAACGGCGTAGTTGTTACCGTTAATACTGTTGGAATACCCGGTGGTTAAAACACAGTAATACGCGTTGTTACACATTAGCACACTGTATTGCACCAATTATTGATTCTTACGTAAGAAGGCACTACTCAATAATGGTTACAGTAATTACTGTTCAGTATTTTATTTTATTGATTCAATAATTGCTGCGTTGATTTTTTATATTACTGTTATGTCAATAATTGTCACTACACAGTATTTCCCATTATCAGATCAATAATTCATATTATTTGAATAATATTATTAGATAACATTATTGGCAATGTCTTGAAAGTTCTGTCTAAGGAGAGGTTTGGTCATCTAATTGCGCGCCAATAAGGACAAATCCTTATTGGAAAGCCCCCTCTTTCCTGGAAACGGCCTGGTTGTCATAAATGTGATTCTGTAATATTATTTATGAATAATTAATTATTGATTCATATGATAAGGAAATATTTATTCTATGTGGATATAAATGATGGATATATTTTTTTTATATGGATAAAAATGAAAGAATTAAAGCTGAGGTGTTTTTATCAGTATTTTGTCGATGTGGAGGTATTAAAAATCATCCGTTTGTGGATTTTGGATATTTTTGGTTTGGAATTTGGAAAAACTCAAAGCTACAAAGTTGTAGAGAATTCGATTTCAGTCAGAATGGACATAAAATTCGTATTTTTCTGATAAACGGTCTATTTTCTATAAATTACTGAAGTTTCGGAAAATAAAATGATTTTTATTAAATTATGGGTGGAACCCACTTTTTGGTTGGTGGTGAATATGCATGTGGGCTGCTGGAAAATTCAGATTTTGCATGCCTTGATAGTCATGGTCTTAGCATACGTAAAGAAAATAAAATAAAATAATATATTTTATTATTTTAGTCTCCTGTGGCGTTCTAACATTTTCCTATAAATAGAGGGCTAAGTTAGAATTGAAAATCACACCAGAAACAGTTTTCTCTCTTTCTCTCTCTAGATTATTGAGTGTATTTTGTGAGTATTTAGATACTTTGAGAGTTTCTATTCATCAGAGCAAGTTTCTTTCAGCCTTATACCGGTATTCCGACCAGAAGTACTGTCTTTACGAGGTAAGGGATGTTATTTTATTCGAAAATGATATTATTTCTTCAATATCATTATGCCGAAATATTGGTTAGAAATTTTTATCAAATTTGAAACTTTTCACATCGGGGTTACTATTCATGAGTTACTATTCATGAGTTACTATTCACGAGTTACTATTCACAAGTTACTATTCACCGAAAATGAAATTTTCTTCTTTTCGTCCAAAATATCTATTCTGGGTACTAGCTTTGATTGTATCCATGTTTTGATCATTCTTGAATTTTACTTCACTATGAATAATTATAAGGTATTTTTGGACATGGATAAATCGAAATACGAATCCTTAATATTTGTTATTTTGTTTCACTAGATTCGTTTTCTTTAAGATATTTTTTCATCATCCTCAGTCCTAAATGATTGATATTACTGAATATCTTTGGCCTGTAGAGCAAAGATGAATGATTAACTAATGAATATCTTTGGCCGTAGTGCAAAGATGAACAGGTGTTGAGATGAACATGACCGACTGGTGATACAAATGAATATCTTTGGCCTGTAGTGCAAAGATGAATATTTGATTAAAGATGGTTAATGATTGTTGTTACAGGGATAAAAAATTGATGATGGACTTTTAAATCTTAGAAGATAGTAGAACTCATTCTCTACTTGACTCTTCTAATGGTTTGCTGTTTCCGCTGCAGTTATTGATTTAAAACTTGTTGTCTATTGTATTCTATTAGATTTTTCCCTGTTGAAGACTAACGATAATTTGTTCTGTATTATCTTAGTCATAATGTTCTTTACTGGGCTAGTTGAGCTCACCCTTTTCCTTTTTGTTCCATTTTTCTCAGGAGACGAGAATGTAGCGAGTACTAGTCGGGGTATGGAATGATGGTTCTAAAAGTTACTTTAGTAGTCCTCACCATTTTTGTGAAATAATGTGTCAATAATTGTAATGAGGACTTATTTGAGTGTGAATATTGTCTAAATGACAATATTTGTATTTAAACTCACAGTTCTTGTGTTGTAATAATAAAGATGTAGTTGTTTCTGTACCATGTATTTTGGCGACTCAGAATGGGTGTTGTATACCTATTTTGGGGGCGTCACAAAAATTCTTCCAATTATTTGAACCACGCTAATTGATTCTAAAGATATGAAAATTTAGTTGCCTAACCAATTTATGGAAAACTCAATCAATTAATAAATTATGGAATACTTAAATAATATAAAACTCATCCCAAGATTTATGAAAAACAATATTGGTTAGATATATGAAAGATAATAAATCTTTTAAAAACTTATTTTCTAACCAACTCCATCAATTATTGGAAGTACTAAAAATCAATATTTTAAAATATTTTCATATTTATTATTTTATTCTTTGTGCCAATTACGCGACCAACACTTTTTCATCCAATTGAATCATGCTACTTAAAAATAAATCATTGAAGTATTCAATCAACAAAGTAATCGATAACTTTTTATAATTTTTATGAAATATAACATTCAATCAACTTATTACAAATTGATTTATTCCAATAAAGAAGTCATGGTTCTTAAGGAAATGATTCAAACAGAATTCACTAAATAATAGGAACTTTTAATATGGAACGAAATGAATAAAAAATTAACCTCTTTTAACAAATCGGATAGACAACTCATTACCATTTCATTGACCGCTTCTTAAATCATGAATATGATCTATTAATTAATTAGACCAATTGCAAATTAAATCGGGCAGTTTAAAAGTAAGCTTAGGCTCAATAAGATTTTGATATTTTTATATTTATTTTAATATACCAATTAAATAATTCCATATAATGAGCCGTTAAGGTTCAGATTTTTCATTATATTTTCATATTATTTTTGAAAAATTAATATTTTGAATTTATAATCCATTAAATCATTACAAATCTAAATTGTTTTGGTAATGTCAACTGTTCTGATATTATTCTTTTTAATTTAATTATTATATCCTAAAATCACTATTTTTTAATCCCAAATTAATATTTTTATTTTATAATTCTCTAAATCACTGCAAATCTAAACTGTTTTGATAATGTCAACTTTTCTGATATTATCCTTTCTAATTTAATTATATATCTCTTAAAATCACTATTTTTTTAATCCCAAATTAATATTTTTGAATTTATAATCTACTAAATCACTATAAATCTAAACTATTTTGGTAATGTCAACTGTTACATAATTACACTGATTTTTAAATTTTATAATATTATATCTTTTATAATATTATACATGCATATATATAAGTTCCAACATTACTAACAATGACAACCAAATAAATTCGTTTTTTAGAATTTTACAATATTATATACCATTTATAATCTTATACCATACATTATCATACATATATATAATCCTGCACTAATATGTTTATTTTATAAACCCTAAAATTCACTTTTTTTTAAACTATTACTAATTTATTATGTTAAAACATAATTATTATATCCTAAAATAATTACTTTTCTAATATTATAACATTCATAATTATACCATACATTATATCATACATATATGGTATAATATTATTGTGACGCCCCCAAAATTAGGTATACATCACCCATCTTGGGTCGTCAGATACATAGTACAGAATACAAATACAACTGATTAATACAACTGTCGTGTACCATACGACAAATATAAACTGTGAGTTTGAATACAAATATTATCTTCTAGAGAGTATTCATACTCAAAAGGAGTCCTCATTACATTTATTAACACACCATTACATAGAATAGTGAGGACTACTAACTAATACTATCATTCGGACCATCACTCCGTTCCCCGACTTGCCCCAGCTACGTTCTCATTTCCTGAAGAGAACAGTGAAAGAAAGGGTGAGCTCAACTAGCCCAGTAAGAAATATTATGACTAAGATAATGCAGAATAAATTATCATTAGCCTTCAATAATGTTAAATTGATAAATATAAGAGACATCAAGTTTAACTGTAGCGGAACAAGCAATCCATTAAGAGAGTCAAGTAGAAAATAAACTCTACTATCTTTTATGATTTAAAAGGTTTTTCAACACTGCGATCGCTGAGACTCAGCTTAATAAAATAATCCACATCATCGAATCACCCCTGCACTACGGCCAAGGATATTCGTGTATTCATTAATGGTCATGATCATGCCAACAACTGTCCATCAATGCACTACGGGCCAATGATGACTTTTACCACATCATTTGTAACATTACGGTCATGATTACACCGAATAATCCCTGGTCATAATCATACCAAGTCCATCTATGCACTACAGGCCACAGATGACTTTCAAACTTTATAAACATGAGGATGATGACAATGATATAAGAATTCAATAAAACAAGTTCAAGAATTAATTTATCCAAGAATTAACAACGTCCAAATTGTCAACATGATACTGCATTGTGGAGTAAAATTCAAGAACGCTTAGAAGAATATTTTCTTGAAAAGATACTGGATGAAACGCAACTATCAAGGATATTCCACAAATTTCATGGAGTATAGAAGTCAAAACTTAACCAACTGAGTACAATAAAGAATGGAATAACAAAAGAAATCACCATGCATGCGATAGACCGCACAGACAGGTTATTCCAATAGAATAATAAATAATGGAACCAGGTCCGGCGTAAACGCACAGACAGGATATTCCGACAGAATAATAAATAATGGAACCAGGTCCGGTGTAAAACACACAGACAGGATATTCCAACAGAATAATACTAAAACGGAACCAGGTCCAGTGTAAAACACACAGACAGGATGTTCCAACAGAATAATAAACGGAACCAGGTCCGGTGTAAAAACACACAGACAGGATGTTCCAACAGAATAATAGAAGAATGTCACCAAGTATAGGGTAGACCGCGTATACTGGTTATTCCAACAGAATAATAACAAATGGAATAACAGAAGTTCTCTTCATGAATATAAAAGAAATAATATTCCCTACCTTAAAAGAACTGGATATCGGAAAAGTGATGTAGCAGAATACTTTTATTCTCTCTCTCTTATTCTCTCTATACTTTCTCTCTCTATAGCTTGAATGAATTCGTGAAAAATAATGAAGCCCTAGGCCTCTATTTATAGAAAAACTGAGGGTGGCTCTTGGTCTTAACGAAGGGTCAAATGACTCTTGGTCTTAACGAAGGGTCAAATGACTCTTGGTAATATTGAAGGGACAACTACTATTGACGAAAGTAATTACTATTGACCAAGGTAAATACTATTGACGAAGGTAATTACTATTGACCAAGGTAAATACTATTGACCAAGGTAAATACTATTGACGAAGGTAATTACTATTGACCAAGGTAAATACTATTGACGACGGTAATTACTATTGACGACGGTAATTACTATTGACGAAGAGACTCTTAGATGATGACATATGGCCCCCCCATAAAATAACCAAACTTACCACAACGTCTCAATTATTGATTTAATAATATAACATATTATACAGACGATACTATGACAATAATTTAAGAGATATGATGCAACAATTACTATAGCAATAATTGAGTATAGCTGAGTGACTTCTCACGTAAGCATCAATAATCAATACCGTGTGCTACTATGCAACCACGCGTATTACTGTACTTTTACTACCGAGTAGTTCAACAGTTTTAACGTTTTTAACGGTAACACCTCAGCCGTTATTTTTATAGAAAGATAATTCTGTCGTTTTCTCAATCCGACAATAATTCCGTTGTGGGGTCCACCAATGATTATGCCGTCGTACGAATATTCCCCGACAAAAAGAATATTCTCCGACCAAACGAATATTTTATAACAACTTGCTTACTTTGCAAAATTTATAAATATTACCCACAACTATAACATTATATCAAATTAACTCCATAATATTCAAAAATGATATTTATAGAAAATTCATCTTTATTTATAAAATTGGGGTCTTACAACCCCTTCTTATGAAATTTCGCCCTCGAAATTAGGGTACGTACCTGGTATGTCGAAGAGGTAAGGATACCTTGATTTCATTTCTGATTCTAACTCCCAAGTCATTTCCTCAACATCGTGGTTTCTCCACAAAACTTTAACTTGAGGTATAACCTTGGAGCGTAGAATATGTTCCTTCTTATCCAAGATTTGAACAGGAACTTCTTCATACGTCAAATCCTCCGCTATTTCGTCCGGTTCTAACTCAATAATGTGGTTCGGGTCTTCCACATATTTGCGTAACATGGATATGTGGAAAACGTTATGAACACGAGACATACTTGGCGGTAAAGCGAGTCTATAAGCCACAGTTCCTACTCGATCGAGGATTAAAAATGGACCGATGAATCGAGGATTTAGCTTTCCTCTCTTTCCAAATCTCGTAACACCTTTCCATGGAGCAACACGTAAGAACACATGATCTCCTACATCAAATTCCACGTCCTTTCGATGAAGATCAGCATAACTCTTTTGTCGATCTTGTGAGGTTTTTATACGTTGTCGGATCGTTTGAATCTTTTCTGTAGTCATACGTACCAACTCCGGTCCCAACAACGTTGCTTCGCCCACCTCATCCCAGCATACTGGAGAACGACATTTTCTTCCATACAATGCTTCGAATGGAGCCATGCCAATACTTGCTTGATAACTGTTGTTGTAGGAAAACTCCACCAATGGTAAGAACTTGTCCCAACTTCCCTTGAAGTCAAAGACACAGAGTCTTAATAGATCTTCAAGAGTTTGAATAGTCCTCTCTGATTGTCCGTCCGTCTGAGGATGATATGCTGAACTAAATCGTAACTCCGTGCCCATAGCTTTTTGTAAACTAACCCAAAATCGTGAAGTGAATCTTGGGTCTCGATCAGAAATTATGGATACTGGCATACCATGCAGTCTTACAATCTCGTTTATGTACATACGAGCAAGACGTTCAAGTGTATAAGTTTCTCGTATCGGTAAGAAATGAGCAGACTTGGTCAATCTATCAACAATGACCCAAATCGCATCAATACCTTGAGAAACCCTGGGAAGACCGGTAACGAAATCCATGGTAATGTGCTCCCACTTCCATTCTGGAATTTCAAGTGGTTGCAATGGACCTTTTGGTACTTGATGCTCCGCTTTGACTCGTTGACAAGTTAGACACCTTGAGATAAACAACGCTATCTCTCTCTTCATATTGCTCCACCAAAATGTATGACGAAGATCATGATACATTTTGGTACTTCCAGGATGGATTGCAAACGGTGTGTTGTGCGCCTCCATCATGATTTCATACTTTAAATCAGGGTTGTTAGGAACACAAAGTCTGGAGTTGACTCGAAGTATTCCTTCTTCATCGATTCTTGCTTCCGGCATAGAACCTTCTTGCACTTTCTTCCTCATACGCATCAGCTCCAGGTCTGTAGCTTGAGCAGCTTTAACTTTATCGATTAAAGTCGGTTCTACTCGTATATTCGCCATCATCACATGGGTCCCTGGAGTCTTTAACTCTATCTCCATCCTTTGCAAGTCACACAAAATGGGCCTTTGCGTTGTTAATATTGCACTTGTACCCGCATATGATCTTCTACTCAATGCGTCAGCTACCACGTTCGCTTTTCCAGGATGGTATTGAATGGTATGATCATAATCTTTCAACAGTTCAAGCCAACGTCGTTGTCGCATGTTGAGTTCCTTTTGAGTGAAGAAATATTTGAGGCTTTTATGATCCGTAAAGATCTCCACTTTCTCCCCATACAAGTAATGCCTCCAAATTTTAAGTGCAAAGACAACAGCTGCCAACTCTAGATCATGAGTAGGATAATTCCTCTCATATTCCTTGAGTTGTCTTGATGCATAGGCTATGACTTTTCCATGTTGCATGAGAACGCATCCCAACCCTTTGCTCGAAGCATCACTGTAGATGACAAATCCCTCCGAGCCAGATGGTATTGTTAGAACAGGTGCTGAAATGAGTCTCCTCTTGAGTTCTTGAAAACTCTGCTCACATTCTTCGCTCCAACCAAACTTTGTATCTTTCCGAGTCAGCTGAGTTAATGGAGTAGCGATTCGAGAAAATCCTTCCACGAATCTCCGATAATAACCAGCTAAACCAAGAAAGCTACGTACCTCGGTCACTGATTTTGGTTGCTCCCAGCTTTGAATAGCTTCAATCTTTGTCGGGTCAACCGATATTCCACGACTTGATACTACGTGCCCAAGGAATGCTACCTCCTCCAGCCAGAACTCGCATTTCTTCAACTTGGCATAAAGCTTGTATTCACGAAGCTTTTGGAGTACCAGCCTCAAGTGTTGCTCATGATCTTCACGGCTTTTGGAATAAATAAGGATGTCATCAATAAAGACGACCACAAAGTGATCAAAATATTCCTTGAATACCCGGTTCATCATATCCATGAAGGCAGCAGGAGCATTAGTCAATCCAAAGGACATGACTAGGAATTCATAATGCCCGTACCGAGTTCTAAAAGTCGTCTTTGGAATATCCTCAGTTCTAACCTTCAGCTGATGATATCCAGAACGAAGATCGATCTTTGAAAAGAATTGTGCTCCTTGCAACTGGTCAAACAGGTCATCAATACGTGGCAATGGGTACCTGTTTTTGATGGTGACATGATTCAACTCCCGATAATCAATACAAAGTCGCATACTTCCATCTTTCTTCTTCACGAACAGAACAGGAGCACCCCAAGGAGAAGTACTAGGACGAATAAAACCAATGTCTAACAATTCCTGCAGTTGAGTCTTTAACTCCTGAAGTTCAATAGGAGCCATTCGATATGGAGCTTTGGAAATGGGTTTTGTACGGGGTTCAAGGTCGATACAAAATTCAATTTCACGCTCTGGGGGTAGGCCAGGAAGTTCTTCAGGGAATACGTCAGGGAATTTATTAACAATAGAAATATCATTCAAAACTGACGTATTTTTGTTTAGATCTGTGACATGAGCTAAGAAAGCTTGACATCCGTTTTTCAATAAACGAATAGCTTTATGATTTTAATGGTTTGGTTGCTTGAATTCGCATAATAGGTCGATTAGGAATATGAAAGCTAACAACCTTACGAAAACAATCAATTTTTGCATAATGAGTAGTTAACCAATCAATCCCTAGAATCACGTCAAATGCAAGTATTTTTAATGAAATCAGATCGATAGGTAATGTGTGGGTACCAACTTGAATCAAACAAGACTTATAAACAGTGGAGGTAATGAAGGTTTCTCCCAACGGAGTTTCCACAGATAAGTCAAAGTCTAATTTCTCCGGAATCAAATTTAATCGATGAGCGCAAGTAGGAGAAATAAAAGAATGGGTTGAACCGGTATCAAATAAAGTATAAACTTCTTTAGAGTTTATGATAAGCTTACCCGTGATGACCTCATTCGGGTTCCTTGCTCTCTGGGAGTTCACAACAAACGCTCTCCCTTGCACAACCGGTTTTGACTTTTCTGGGACGGCTTTTGGTGCCTCCATCCTAGCTGAATTTGTTTTCGGTAAACGACAAAATCGGGCTAAATGACCTTCTCTTCCACAATTATAACATGCTTTGGACGGCATCGCGCAGTTTGGACTGATGTGTCCCTCCCCTCCGCATTTGAAACATATGATAGGTGGTCGTTCTCCTTCCTTAACGACAGGTGCTGGTGCTGACGTCTTTCCATCATTGTTGAATCTCCTCTTCTTGAAATGTCCATTCTTATTGTTTTGGCCCTGATTACCACCGAAGTGGTTACCATTTCTGGCCTGTTGATTCCCTCCACGCTTGTTGTCACCGCTTCGATGACTGCTCTCACTGGTATTATCATTTTGCCGACTGCTCTCTTTTGGTTGCGTTGTCTCGTTATCGCGCTCCACCAACTGAGCCCTATTTACAACATCTGAATACAAACACAGTTTATGAGAAACAAGATGTTGACGTATCTCCGGCTTCAAACCTCTTAAAAACATCCGCGTCATTCTTTCTTCATTATCCACCAGGTGGGACGCAAACCGGGATAACTCCGCAAATTTTGCCTCGTACTGCGACACGGTCATATTATTCTGCTCCAATTTGATGAACTCCACCTCCTTCATGTGACGAATACTCTCGGGAAAGTATTTGTCGTTAAACAGATCTTGGAACTTCTCCCAAGACATCTTCAGTGCGGCAGGTTGAGTACGCTTTATCGATTCCCACCAGTAATCTGCCTCTCCTCGCAACATAAAGGCGGCAAAGGGAACCTTTTGCTCATTGGAGCAACCCAAGACATCAAATATCTTGGTGATCTGCTTTATCCATGTTTCAGCTACAAGTGGTTTGGGTTCTCCCTTAAACTCCGGTGGTCCCAGCTCCTTAAACTGTTTAGCGGTGACCGCCAGAGAGTTTCCAGTATTTCCACCTACGTTGTGGACAGGAGCCGCTTTCACCTGTTGTTGCATGAATTGCATAAAGCCTCAGAACATTTGATCATTCATCATTTGGTCAGTGTTGTTGTTTGCATGAGGATTGACACCTTCCTGATGCACATTATCCTGATTATTGATATGTGGTGAATCAACAGTCGTCTGTGCTCCATTGCTATTCTCAACATTCTCGGATGCCATTTTCAGATACTGCCACAAAATAAAAATTAATTGATATGTCATATATTATCCTTATATTATGACCGACCAATTAAATACCATGCAAATAAACTTAGGTATGTCATACTAGCGAAGGAATTCCCCGTCTCTCCCCTCCTAGTTCTATTCTCACATCTTAGCCAGGGATCATATCCCTAAGCTCTGATACCAACTGTGACGCCCCCAAAATTAGGTATACATCACCCATCTTGGGTCGTCAGATACATAGTACAGAATACAAATACAACTGATTAATACAACTGTCGTGTACAATACGACAAAACATAAACTGTGAGTTTGAATACAAATATTATCTTCTAGAGAGTATTCATACTCAAAAGGAGTCCTCATTACATTTATTAACACACCATTACATAGAATAGTGAGGACTACTAACTAATACTATCATTCGGACCATCACTCCGTTCCCCGACTTGCCCCAGCTACGTTCTCATTTCCTGAAGAGAACAGTGAAAGAAAGGGTGAGCTCAACTAGCCCAGTAAGAAATATTATGACTAAGATAATGCAGAATAAATTATCATTAGCCTTCAACAATGTTAAACTGATAAAATATAATAGACATCAAGTTTAACTGTAGCGGAACAAGCAATCCATTAAAAGAGTCAAGTAGAAAATAAACTCTACTATCTTTTATGATTTAAAAGGTTTTTCAACACTGCGATCGCTGAGACTCAGCTTAATAAAATAATCCACATCATCGAATCACCCCTGCACTACGGCCAAGGATATTCGTGTATTCATTAATGGTCATGATCATGCCAACAACTGTCCATCAATGCACTACGGGCCAATGAGGACTTTTACCACATCATTTGTAACATTACGGTCATGATTACACCGAATAATCCCTGGTCATAATCATACCAAGTCCATCTATGCACTACAGGCCACAGATGACTTTCAACAGAATATAAACATGAGGATGATGACAATGATATAAGAATTCAATAAAACAAGTTCAAGAATTAATTTATCCAAGAATTAACAACGTCCAAATTGTCAACATGATACTGCATTGTGGAGTAAAATTCAAGAATGCTTAGAAGAATATTTTCTTGAAAAGATACTGGATGAAACGCAACTATCAAGGATATTCCACAAATTTCATGGAGTATAGAAGTCAAAACTTAACCAACTGAGTACAATAAAGAATGGAATAACAAAAGAAATCACCATGCATGCGATAGACCGCACAGACAGGTTATTCCAATAGAATAATAAATAATGGAACCAGGTCCGGCGTAAACGCACAGACAGGATATTCCGACAGAATAATAAATAATGGAACCAGGTCCGGTGTAAAACACACAGACAGGATATTCCAACAGAATAATACTAAAACGGAACCAGGTCCGGTGTAAAACACACAGACAGGATGTTCCAACAGAATAATAAACGGAACCAGGTCCGGTGTAAAACACACAGACAGGATGTTCCAACAGAATAATAGAAGAATGTCACCAAGTATAGGGTAGACCGCGTATACTGGTTATTCCAACAGAATAATAACAAATGGAATAACAGAAGTTATCTTCATGAATATAAAAGAAATAATATTCCCTACCTTAAAAGAACTGGATATTAGAAAAGTGATGTAGCAGAATACTTTTATTCTCTCTCTCTTATTCTCTCTATACTTTCTCTCTCTATAGCTTGAATGAATTCGTGAAAAATAATGAAGCCCTAGGCCTCTATTTATAGAAAAACTGAGGGTGGCTCTTGGTCTTAACGAAGGGTCAAATGACTCTTGGTCTTAACGAAGGGTCAAATGACTCTTGGTAATATTGAAGGGACAACTACTATTGACGAAAGTAATTACTATTGACCAAGGTAAATACTATTGACGAAGGTAATTACTATTGACCAAGGTAAATACTATTGACCAAGGTAAATACTATTGACGAAGGTAATTACTATTGACCAAGGTAAATACTATTGACGACGGTAATTACTATTGACGACGGTAATTACTATTGACGAAGAGACTCTTAGATGATGACATATGGGCCCCCCATAAAATAACCAAACTTACCACAACGTCTCAATTATTGATTTAATAATATAACATATTATACAGACGATACTATGACAATAATTTAAGAGATATGATGCAACAATTACTATAGCAATAATTGAGTATAGCTGAGTGACTTCTCACGTAAGCATCAATAATCAATACCGTGTGCTACTATGCAACCACGCGTATTACTGTACTTTTACTACCGAGTAGTTCAACAGTTTTTAACGGTTTTAACGGTAACACCTCAGCCGTTATTTTTATAGAAAGATAATTCTGTCGTTTTCTCAATCCGACAATAATTCCGTTGTGGGGTCCACCAATGATTATGCCGTCGTACGAATATTCCCCGACAAAAAGAATATTCTCCGACCAAACGAATATTTTATAACAACTTGCTTACTTTGCAAAATTTATAAATATTACCCACAACTATAACATTATATCAAATTAACTCCATAATATTCAAAAATGATATTTATAGAAAATTCATCTTTATTTATAAAAATTGGGGTCTTACAATTATAATACACGAATATAATAAAATCACTATTTATCTAAGCTGTGCAGATATTATCTTTACTAATTTAATTATATTACAACATAATATTATAACATTTATAATTATATTACAAAATAATATTATACAATTTAAAATATTTAAAATAAAATTAAAATAACAAATAATACAAATCATAAGTTACTATGTTGATTTTATAATCTACTAAATCACTATTTTTTCAATCTAAACGATTTTTATATTATCATAACGTAATTATTATATTCTAAAATCATTACTTTTTAATCCTACATTATTATTTTAATTTTATAATCCCTTAAATCACTATACATCTAAACTGTTCTAATAATGTTAACTGTTCTAATATTATCATTACTAAATTAATTATTATCTACTAAAATCACTACTTTTTTTAATTCCAAATTAATATTTTTATTGTATGATCCTCTAAATCACTACAAATCTAAACTATTTTGGTAATGTAAACTGTTTTGATATTATATTTTCTAATTTAATTATTATCTCCTAAAATTAATATTTTATGATATTATCATTACTGAGCTATTATCATTACTCTCCGTTATTTATCCTAATTTTCTTATCAAATATCCGATCAATCCCCTTGCAGCAATTGTTGATATCACATATCCTAATTTATTGGAAAATTTTGAGAATGGCTTTTATTTTCAAGACCAAGTCATCCTTGCTCCTACACTTGATGCTATAAATAAGGTGAACGAATATGTGATGTATTTATGGCCAGGTGATGAAGTACCATATCTAAGATGTCCTATGTAAAGTTGATGAAAACTCAAACAGCTATGAAGGCATTTACACCCTATAATTTTTGAATAGCATTACATCTTCTGAAATGTCAAACCACAAGATAACGTTGAAGATTGAGGTTCCTGTAATGTTGCTTCGAAATATAGATCAGTGATCTGGTTTGTGCAATGTCACGAGATTAATAGTAACTCAATTGGGAAAACATCTGATAGAAGCAAAAGTAATTTCAGTCAGCAATTTTGGATATAAAGTTTTCATACCTCGCTTGGTCTTAACATCGTCAAACATTAGATTACCTTTAAAATTTCAACAAAGACAATTTCCTTTGGTTGTTTATTTTTTCATGACAATTAATAAGAGTCAGAGACAATCTCTCTCACATGTTGGACTGTATTTGTCACGTCTAATTTTTAGCCATAACTAATTGTATGTAGCAGTATCAAGAGTTACAAGTAAGAGTGGAGTAAAAATACTGATTTGTGACAAAGATGGACAAACATACAATACTACAAAGAATGTAGTTTTTCAGAAAAATTTTCACAATTTAATATAGAAAGGTTTGACTGTTTCTGGCTATTATCTTTTTGCTGCTCATTATTAGTGTAAACCCTGATTGTTTTATTATTATATCTCATAAAATTTTTACTATAATCTATTTGAATCTTTTTAGGTAAATCTGTGATATGCATTTACAAAGCTATCTCGATCGAGCCAAATTCCAGTTGCAAAGACAAAAATAAACCGGCAAACTCTCAACACTACCCCTTACAAAATTGTTTAATTTTTATTATACCTTCAACTCGAAATTTTGTTAATACATGTACTTAGTAGAGTTTATGTATATTCATTTTTTTGTCTGTGTATATATATTCATGTATAACCATTGAAAAACTTTTAAATAAGAGTATAATAGGTTTGTCTTTTACTTTTTGGATGACAGTATTTGAAATTCTATGTAAGTCCATTTCGTATGTGTTTTACACTAATTCTTTTCGTTTTTATTTAATATAGGAGCTAAATTCCTTTATGTTCTGTTAGTTTTCAATCCGACAAATACATGAATTTTTAGCTAAGTGTGAGACTTTTTTTATCTTGGGCAATACTATTTCCCATAAAAGAGTTGTGGAAAGATAATTATTTATTTGGTTGATAGTTTAGACAATGTTGAAATCAACTATTAAGTATGTCTAAATTCTTATATCTCACTATTGTCCAGATTCCTGTCGTAAATATTTATAAGATTGCAACGATTGTTAAAAAGATCAAAACTGAAAGAAGCTTAAATGTGATAATCCTGGTACCTATGGTTCAATGGTAATGTGACAATGAATTTGGTGTATACAGTTCTTGGCAGAGTTAAATTTTTGTTGTCATGCTTCTTGCATTATTTCAGGTGCATTATGGATTTTATCCTGCTTAGCACAATAAAATTTTGCGCCCTACAATTCTAAATACTGTTGAGAGTGCAAAGGAGTTATATAAAAACCTTCAGATTATGGGACAGTGCATTCAATGGGAGGGGCTATGGCTTCATTTTGGGGACTATATCCCACGGTGTTTATATTTATGACTTCTTCATTTATTACATTCTATTATATGGATTGTGGCTTTGCATGATTTGTTAAGTACTAGCATCCGGTAAACCATTTTCATCATCATTAATATATTTTTTTGGCATTATGGTAATACTGTGAGTGCCTATACAATTGTCAAAAATTGACAAAAAAACTAATGAGGCAATGTATTCGTTCTTTAACTATAACTTTGTGTTATATATGACACGATGCTATACTGCTATGTTTTTGGACATGGTGTTTGTTTGACATGAAGATCCAACATAATTATTAATTCTCGTGCTTTTCAGATTTCGCATGTAACATGTGTTTTCCCTTCATGTTTGAGGACCGAAACTGAGACATTCTTTCGTTGTTTTCCCTTTCGTTTGGATGTTAGAATTCTGGTGTAAGTAAGCATATACGAGATAAGGATCTTCAAAATGCATCAAGTACATGTGTCAGATATTTGAGGCTTGGTGAGGTTTGTGTAATGTGTAACAGACTTCAAATATACCACTAGCAATCATATCAATATAACAATTCGTTGACATTGTGCATGACACTTTCTAAATATTTGTTAATGCTTTAGAATGAAAGAGTTACCCATTTTTAACCATATTGGTTATATTATAAACATTTTTATCAATACATTAATATATATATATATATATATATATATATATATATATATATATATATATATATATATATATATACACTCACACACACACACAACTGTTATGTAATGTTCTAGGGTTTAGTGATCAGATTAATTATATACTAGGATATGTATTTGCGCACAAAATTTTTATGCAACACTATATAACATATGCTATTAAAATTTGATAATCGCATAACAATCTACCATCTTCTTATTATATTTTAATTTATTAATTGCATGTATAAATTTATTATTAACAAAATGAATAATCCCGCCGCAAAGCGCGGGTTTATATCTAGTATATTTCTATTTTTATGCTATAGCACATATAAAATTTTTAGCACACCGTTATTTATATTTTTTGTTAACTTAGTAATATCATATCACTTTTATTATATTCTTAACCAATTTTTAAGTCTTTAAGAATAATTTTGAAAGTATGAAGTTTTGTTAAAAACAATCGTTTCAAAATAAATATTTAATTTTGAAACAAATAGAATATTCAATGAACTGCTAGAATGCCTTGTATATATAATTGTTTATTTAAGAAAACTAATATTTTTACATAAAAACTGTCGATATAGATTCTATAACAACGATTTTAACCGTCGCTATACATCTATAACGACACTTTTGTTGTGAAAATATCAAAATGTGTTGTGAAAATATCAATTTCTAAAATGAATAATATAGTGTTATTTTGTACTAAATGTGTTAGATACCCTAATGTTATTTTATTTAGGCTTAAATAAAATTTGCTACCCTAAACTATATGCTATATTTTATTTCGGTGATTCACCTTTCAATTTTGTCAATTAGATGATTGAACTATTAATTTTTTTTTTAATTTCATTCAATTGAATCTGCCATGTCAAAAATTGCTGACGTAATTTGAACACGTGAAAAAAATTTACAAACAAAAAAATTACGTGAAAAATGAAGGGGTAGAGAAGTTTTTTAACATTTTAGCTCTCCTTCTTCCCAAAATTAGAAGTAAATTATATTTAGCCTATCCTCATTCTTAGTATAAGCCACCACCGACGACGTCCTCTGTCCTTCCGCGTTCGTCCCAACTACAGGCTTCCCACCTTCCATTGCCCCCACGACGGAGTTAGTCGTCCCAAGGTCAATTCCCACCACTTTTTCTGTCACAACTCTAAAAGGAGCATTCTTCCAACTATTCCTCCTACTCAGAGTCGGTCCTGAGTTTTCTAAGGCCCAGAGTAATTTTTTTCAAGTGTGCCCCTTTATACAAATTAAATAAAATAAATAAATAAATTATCAACTAATTATTTTTATTAAAATTGTAAGAATTTACAAAAGATAAGAAAGAACAATTTAAAATGTCATCGAAGCAAAGATTCATCATATGTACCTACAAAATAAAAATATCAATGAAATCGATAAAACTAATGAAATACGTACTATAGTTGACAAGTTTTACTGATTACACAATTGAACTTTTAATTTTTTAAATTATCCCATTAAACTAATTATTATTTTAAAATTTGGTTATTCCATTAAAAAAAATAAACGGACCTTAATTTTTTATCTACAAAACTAATGAATTACCCACTGTAGTTGCCACGTTTTACTGATTACACTATTGAACTTTTAATTTTTCAGATTATCCCATTAAACTAATTAAAAAAGTAATTATTTTAAATATTTTTAAAAATAATTATTATTTTTAGTAAAAAATATTAGAAACTTTAATTTTTTTTCCATAAAATGAGTAAAGTTTCATAAAATATAGATTTAAAAAAATTAAAGTTTTATGAAACCTTACTGATTTTTTAAAAAAAATCTTTTTTTTCCTTTTGAAAATAAAGTTTATTTTTTTGAATCTATATTTTACAAAAAATTTCTCATTTTTTTAAAATATGAAGAATTTTCCAATTTTTTTTCTTGAAAATAATATTTATTTATAAAAATTATTAATTTCTTTTTTGAAAAAATTGAATCAATTTTTTATTTATCTTTTACTGATTTTTATTTTAATTTCTATTTTTAGTTTTTTAAAAAAAAATTCTAATATTAAGAATGGGTCATTCTGTTAAAAAATTAAGTAGACATTAATTTAATTTAAAATCACTTTAGTTTTTTTGAATCTATATTTTATGAAATTCTATTCATTTTATGAAGAAAAAAAGTTTCTAATATTTTTTACTTAAAATAATAATTAATTTTAAAAATATTTAAAATAATTAATTTTAATTAGTTTGATGGGGTAATTTAAAAAATTAAAAGTTCAATGGTGTAATTAATAAAATGTGCCAACTACAGTCGGTAATTCATTAGTTTTGTAGATAAAAAATTAATGTCCGTTTATTTTTTTTTAACGGAATGACTCAATTTCAAAATAATAATTAGTGTAGTGATGTAATTTAAAAATTTAAAAGTTCAATGGTGTAATCAGTAAAACCTACCAACTATAGTGGGTATTTCTTTAGTTTTGTCCAATAAAATCTAAACCACAAAATATCATTTAAAATATCTTCTAGTTGCACTTTTTGATGCAAAATTATCAATTATACTATCATATTTAATATTTTCTAACTTATCATTTTTAATGCATAACATCGCTAATCTTTTTATTATTTTTTTTTTTTTTTATACACATAAATATATAAGTTTATAAAATAAATTGGGCCCCTCTCAACTGTGGGCCCTGGGTGGTTGCCCTGTTGGCCCTTGCCCAGGTCCGGCTCTGCTCCTACTTTTCTTCAATTTCTGAAAAAAGGACTTAGAGTTTATGAAAGAAACAATAGTATTTGTCCTCTGACCTAAAAAATGCAATCTTTAAGGGTTTTTAGGTTAAATTTTTTGACTGGGAAGAGATGGGATTCGCTCCTAGATCGTGAATTTGAGTTGTTGCTGAAGCCATTTATAGTTTATCAACTATAAACCAAACCCTAATTGGTCTATGTATATATGAAAATCAATCTATATAGAGAGAGAAAATTGGTAATTTTTGGAGTCTATATTATTTAGTTCAATTAAAGTTGGGGTCTGGGTTTAAATTGTTAACTTACAGATTTTGAGCTTCAATATTTATTTTCCTATGTCCATCTTTGTTTGTGATTAATAACACAAAATCGTTAAAACTCAACATATAAACATAATAAAAATAGAAACTCAAAGATCAAATAGATCTGAACAAACCAGAAAAATCTCTTAAACTACTACTTTTGTGTCTCCGTCTCGATAATCCATTTGGCGCTGCCGCCATACTAGCTACAACTCATCTAGCTTCTCTGTTTCTGTCTATCACTAAATTTGATTTATATTCAGATTAAAAACAATCCGATTATAAGGAAGATAATATCTCATCAGAGTTCAAGTTTATTCCGATCTTAGCATAATTCACCGGTTAACCCTCCGAAAATGGTAAGAGTTACAATCGTCTTCGACGAATTCCAAGACTGAAATATCTTTTTGACAAAGATATGTTCTTAATTACTTATTCTAATGAGGGATATATATATATATATATATATATATATATATATATATATATATATCTTACTTCTCTGTTCATCTTTTCTCTTTCTCTATCTATCCTTACTACTTTCATGTTGATTTTCATATTTTATAATTTGTTGTTTAAATATTGTTGTTTTGTTTTGTTTAAATATTATTATTTTATTTTTAATAATAATCTAATGTGCTTTATTACTGTTTTATCCTTTGATTAACATAAAATGATAAAAGGAAAGTTTTAGAATGATTCATTTTTAACACATAAGCAATAAAAAAGCCATGTGTACAAGTCATGTCATTAATTTATGACATGACAATTCAATTGAACCAAAGTGAAAAAAATTGAAGGATTACTGATTTGATTGAAAAAATTGAAAGTTCAATCACCGAAGTGGAAAAAAAATCAATAACTTAGAATAATAATTTATATTTAAGCCTTTTATTTAAGATATTGTCATTTCGTGGAATAGGACTATAAGACGGAATACATTATAACATTACATGGAATCTCAATAGAGACTGAATCTTATATCCCAATTAAGAGTGTAAACGAGTCAAATCGAAATCAACAGAGAGTTACTCGAATTCGACTTGAAATGTTAAATTCATACTCGAATTTGAATTGTTTTTGAAAAATTTTACTCAGATTCGACTCGAATATTTATTACTCGAATTTGATCCGACTCGAATTCGAATTATATTCAAACTACTCGCGAACTTCAAATTCAAGTTCGAATTCAAGTCTTCATATAATAATTAACTAGTTTTATAATTAATATAATTATAAATTGAATTTGTTATTTTACTTAGAAATGAGAAAATATATGTATTATTACACTTTACAAATATAAATCACAATTAAAATTAAAAATAAAACAAATAATAATAATTAATTATCCTAATTTGATTTAAATTTGTATACATTATAAGAGAATGTATCGAACATCTAATCGAATATGTATCAATCGAGTATGTATCAAATCATAATCAAGAATTCGAGTAGTTTGAATCTTAAACGAGTCGAGTATAACCTTGCTCAGATTCTACTCATATTTTTATTCTAACTATTTTTAATGCTCAGATTTAGATCATATTATTAACGAATCCGAGTCTCGCTCATAATATTTTGAGTCGAGCCCGAATCGAACCTGAATTGTTTGGTTCGTTTACAACCTTTAGACTTGGTAATATCGGCCCAAGCATGCGGGCCAGCCCGCCTCGCCTGTCAAAAAGCGAACTTTGGGCTTCATTTTTTTAGCCCGTCAAAACCTAGGCTGTTTTGGCCCAGTCCGCTAATGGCCTAGCTCATTTGGGCTAGGTCAAAAAATGTGTCAAAATTTGGTTAAAAATCAATCCAAGGCCGCAGGACAGCCCCACCCGCCCGTCAAAACCTACCAAAACCTAAGCCATTTTAGCCCGGCTCGCCAATGGCCCAGCTCAGCGATGGTCCGACCTGTTTGCCAGGTCTAACAACCTTAATCCCTCCCGCTCTATATTTTGTTGGCAAGTGTTATATAATCTTTTAAGTACAATTAATTTTGTAAATATATAAGGATGATTTGACAACAATACATCAAGTATAAAAATAGATAAAACGGAAAATGGAACAATAAATATTAGTTCCTCTAAACATATACTTTTTACCGTTCACAAAAAGAGTCAGATTTGTTTCTTTTTTCTAATTAATTTGTGAAATCTCAAAATTTAAAATGAATGTGAATTTGTTTGATTTTAATTAAAGCAATAGTTAACATCGTAAATTACTTAAAAAGTTAAAACAAATTTATGTTAATTTTCAAATTCCTTAAACTAATTAGCATTAAATTACAAACAAGGCAATTTCTATATACTATCAAAAACCATCCATTGCCAAGAACCCAGCGAGTTAGGACTGGTCCAAAATCTGCAGATGGGTTTATCAATGTACAGAAAAAATATATAAACTGCAAACTATTATGACTGCTTAGGATCTCCACTTTTTTGCTAGGACTGTTGAGCCCCAATTTATAATAATATAAACAATTACATAGTTAAAGTATAAAATAAAAACTCCCAGGATATGAAATTTATAATTAAACATACAACATATGAGTACACAGAGAGATAGAGAGCGTACTGGTGGCAGTGGAATGTTGAAATAAGGATTGATTTGGGGTTTCGTAATTATTTTGTGAACGCTGAGTGATTGTGTCCATTGTCACTAAATTCAACAATACTAATAGAAAGACAAATCTATAGGTTAGTGAAATTTCGAAGAAAAAACAGACATGCATGTATATATCAGAGATTGTACAACTAATGTTGCAGGACGTTGAGTAAAATTATCTCTTATGGTATTTTTTAACGCCCAAATTTACATTGGTACTGAATAGATTGAACAAATAAATTGGGGATATGAGTTGTAATTTAAACTTTACTATATTGAAAGTTGAGGATTATATGAGAATTATAAAAATATTACTTATTCAAATTTCTTTTTTGCCCAAATTAGACCAATTTTGGACGGAAAGCTTTGGCAGGAAAAGTGACCAAGTTTTCTATCCTTTTCTTTTTTTCCCGTTTATTAAAAAACTCAGAAACATAAGAATTGGAAAGAAAACTTAATTTTTTCGTTCATTTCTTCTCTATTCTGTCCATTTTAAAACTCATAAACATAGTGTTAGTGCAAATATGCGAGAAACCATGCAACTCAACTGTCGTTTCTTTGGAATTACAGAGATTGACATTGTAAGCCAATTTAACTATACGGTAAAAAAAAGTTATCACTATACTCTTAATATATTTACACAGGAAAATGACGATTATACATTAATGTCACCCACTTACTATGATAAAATAATCCTATAAACTATTTACTATCGATAAAAAATTTTATCCACTTCTTTTATCTCAATTGAATTATCTCCGCGATCAATAACAATATATAATAATAATATATTTATTAATCACAAAAATCACATATTACATAGTTCATATTACCCTATGTAACACACTCCTACATACCTCGTATCACATAAATATTTTTATTCGAACTCATTTTACACTTAAGAATTTTATTTACTAAATTCTTATTTTAATAATTTCTAAAAATTCGGGTTCTTACATCCTCTCTCCCTTATAAGGATTCCGTCATCAGAATCACCGAAACCTCCGGTGTTATTCCGAATATCACCTATTCTTTTTGAATAATTTTATCCATTCTCTTTTCGGAAGTTTTATTATAACTTTCTCACTTGCATTCTACCACATTCTTCTTTCTAAGGAACATTCTACTCACTATATTCATCACACAGAAGAATAAGAGTCTTCCACGATTTTTCAATAATCCGGAAGTAGTATGAATAACTCAGATTCAAAATGATGCTGTGGGGTCACAAGACCGTGAACTCTTCTCTAGGTTTACAAATGCTTCAACAAAATTCTTCACACTGCAAACCAGAGTGTTTATCAATCACAAAGACTGAAAACACCCCCACACGTACACTAGGTGGCCAACCTATTGTACCGCTACGTTGGGCCGCAACGTAGTGTTTTGTAACGACTATATGCGTTACGCTCGGAACCATTGTCCCTGAAAATATGTCCCCTTATAGGGTTGTTCACCTCAGCTTTTCCGCATCTGAACCAGAACAATTTGGTTCGGCACAAATACTCAAGAATGCTTGAATTTCACAATTATTTTTTTAACATTCGTCTAGCCGAATCAAATAGCTTAGACTTTTATCAACAACTCGAACATCAATCGAAATAATTTAGCCAACTTAATTGACCTTCTTCATTATCTAAAAGAAAATCAAAAATTCTTTTATGACGTCGTGATACCGTACCAGATTAGTAGTACGTTGAGGATTTTGCCATTAGTTGACTTTGTCATATTACATCATACCATAGTGGGCTGACGATCTTTCGATCACAACCAACACTAGGTTCGACTGCATTGATGACTCCATTTTTGAAAATTTTCAAATCATTTTTGTCTTGGCCGAAACAATTAGTATAGACATATGGATAACGGTATTATTTTTAAAACATCATTGGTTCAATCACATGATCCAATATTTTTCAAGAAAACAGAAGTGCAAACATCAGCACGAAGTCAATAAATTTTGAAAATCTAGCAGAGCTAGAAGATTTAGAAAATCCATGTTTCTCCATCAACTTTAATCTTTACTCCATTGCTTCACTCTATCAATCTCTAACACCATCAATGCTTACCATACTAAAATTTCTAACTTCACAACATACATATACCCGATATAGTTCATCAAACTTGCCACACTTTGGAAATCCAGGAACTTTCCATAATCATATGAGTTTAAGAACTTATCCTAGTCAGACCATAGGCATCCATTCGCTGAGTGGTTCAAAAACATACCATATGATTATGAGTCACGAACTTACAATATGCATGAGTTTTAAGAACTCGCGCCTAATCTTAATATTCTCTACCTTAATCTTAATAGTCTCTATCTATCAAATATGATATGAAAAAAGAATCACCTTCTCACCATAAGCACATCGATAGCGCGACACCGACATTCCATTTATTATCATTATGAGAAAACGAGAGTGAACACAAAGCCTCCGCCCACACAAAGGTTTGTACAACTCAGCTCTCACATGAGTCCTCAACTGAAATCCCACTTAACTCTATCTCACTCTTAACTTGCTATTTGCTCGATACGAATTTTTTAGTATCTCATCATATACAATTCCTCATGAGTCCACATCGTACCATTTCGTAGGACATTCTCTTATAGCATCAAGCTATACACACTTAGTCGTTACAGACTATTTATCACTTCATAGTTCAATCCGATCACGTCGTGATCATCAATTTATCTTAGGGTTCTTTCCCTATTATCAACAAAACTCAACTCGAGTTCATTTTTATTATCTTTGTCATATTCATCTTATAGACATCATCTTAACAGTTTTATTACCGGAGTTAGGAAACTCTTGAATTCTCATTCTCTAGATACTTCAAGATTCTTCTTTGAATTCTCACTTATATATATTTTAATCTTTATCTCTCTCTCTCAGGTTATAGCCTAAGGTACACTTACCTAAAGTTTATAACCTATAGCTTTGATACCAACCTGTGACGCCCCCAAATTCTGGTTCCTTCAAACCTCGGATTCGGTCCGCTACGATACTACTATTGTCAAACTTATATTTGGTGAATCATATAGGGTGAGGTGAACCCAACTTTGGAAGGGTGATTTGCCACTATCATACGAGATGTCTAATGATATACAACCTCGTGTCATCATAAGACAGGGTTGTGCACATCCACTTGCTGAGTATATCAACGAGCACTACCTATATAATATTGGTGTTTGGTTGAACTATAATTTTCAATTGGAGACAGTGGAGATAATGATATGTCAAGAGAAGACTCACTATTGGAAAGAATATGATAGTAATCTTCTTATTTTTATTTGGGATCTATTGGGTCAACTAAGGATAATTCTGTGGACATATGATATCTATCATAACCTAGACGCATGGCCTCCCATGTACGAAGGTTTCCTTGAGCACTTCCCAAAAATTTTAATTCTAAAACAGTTATTGACTGCACCTTTATGTAAAGTGCCATTGTGACGTGCTATCCACGGTTGGGACATGAGTCACAGTTGATATATATTTGTATCAAACTCACAAAATATATGTTGTTATATTTTGCACGATAATTGTAGTAATAAAGTTGTTGTTGTTTTCTGTACCATGTATTTGGCGACTCAGAATAGGTTGGGTGGATTGGACCTATTTTGGAGGCATCACAAGCTAGGCATGTATAAGTATACCTAACCATCCGTACTTGACATCAACATTCATATACATTTATCACCCACTTGACTCGCTATGTGTTCGACACATTTTTAAAGTTTATAAATACGTGATCTACGTCGTTCATATTCAAACTACTTAGTTCCATAATGATTTATTTCAATCAATAAGGCTTAACAAGTTTCTTTAACAAGATTCGATGTTATAAGCTTTTAAACCATGTATTGGTACTAATAAGCCTCCACTAATATGCTCACATGTATCTATCTCATTTACATAGACATAACATAGTTCATACTTTTAAAACATGCTTAAATAACTTATGTCATGCTTGACTAGTTAAGTGCACATATCATTCATGTTCAAAGGTATAGACAACTCTATCATGCTTGCTTTTAAGGTCATAATGCAAGTAATAAAATGCTCATCAAAGTTAGTTTCTAATACTTTTAAATTTTCCTTCAAAACACATACTAAACCGAGCTTGACAACCTTTTATGTGCAATATAACTTGAAATTACATTCCTTATCCATCCGCTCACATAACTAGGCCACATTTACATGTTTTCAAGGTCGGAACTTAAAAGAGACAAAGTTCGTCAAGTTTTCATTTTCAAACTTTAAATTTTCTTTAAGAAATCATTGTTAAAACATTCCATTATGAGTAAAGTAATCTTAGTTATATGACATGTCTATTATCATGTATATTCATGTTTTATCACTTAGAATAACCTATTCCATCGTCGGGAGCACTATACTTGCGTATGTGCTCGATCGACGCCCTCCGTTCGCCTCCGAATACGTGACAGTCACAAAGATGACTATTTTGACCCTTCCTAATAACCTTTAATTCAAAAACTTAAATAACAATAGTTGTAGGTCTGTTCGTCCTCGTTCCGGATCATCTTGAATCACCTCAATCGGATTTCGTATAAAAATGTTATGGCAGTTTTAGTAAAACAGGTCAAATCAGTCATTGTAGAACACACCCCACCGCCGGGGCGGGGGTTTGGCCTTAAAAATAGCCCTCCGGGGTGGGCCTAGCTGCTGCCAACTAGAATTTTTCAGGCCCTGCTATGAACCATCAAGCCAAACTTTATTCTAACCTTCATAATTTGAGTTATACATGTCTAAATTAGTTCATTTTCGATTCTATGGGTTCGTAATTTATAGAACTACAACATACCAAATACCCATCAACTAACATAAACATTAACTAACCCAAAAATGAATCTATAACTCATATTCATGCAAATGTTCATGTTTTGGACAATTTAGTGAAATCATTCACTACGAATTCGTTTCTCAACCAAATTGGTTTGTTTAACTTCCATTATTTTTGCATTTGACTATATTAACAATATCTAACAACAATTCATGGATTATAACAACCCATAGCTATTAATTTTGTGACTCAAAAGCTACTTTTTCATGATATTTCTAAGGAATTGCAAACGTAGGAAATCAAGAGGATATAAGTTAATGTTATTACCTCTTGAATGCTTCAATATGCTAAGCATAGCCTTCCTAACTTCTAATTGCTCTCCAATTTTATTGACTCTTCATAGCCACTTCTCAGACATCTCAACCAAAGAGAAATAAGATGAAGAAGTCTCTTTTTATAGAGGAAGGATTATCCAAATCATGGGTTTGCACATTGAATTAATCCAAGGGGAGGAAGAAGAAGTCATTGGATGTTGGAGAGTTGATTACCAACTCCACTTCCCCCATCCTTATAGCCATCATCAGACAACGTAATGAAGAAGAAATGAGATAGGCTTTAGCCTTTTTGCCAAACACGTGAATGAGAAATAGGGAGAAATTGGGACACTAGTTTTGGGACAAGCCAATTATCTCTGCATTCTTGCAACACTTAAACTAATTCCTACTCTTATGTCACATTTTATCCACATATCAACCTTTCAATAATTATAACTTAGTGCCACATTATGATTTAATATTTCAAGGTAGTAGGTGTTATGAAACATACATATAATCCATGTATATTTTATTTTAATGTTTACCCACATGCATATTGTCACATACACATTTTATGATGAATTCATATCATATAGTTTCTGTGACGCCCCCAAAACAGGTATACATCACCCATTCTGAGTCGCCAAATACATGGTACAAAAACAAATATAACCTCAGTAATACAATTATCGTGCAAAATATGACAACACATATACTGTGAGTTTGAATACAAATAGAGAGTATAAAAACTCAAAAGGAGTCCTCATTACAATTATTGATACACTATTTTACAAAAATAGTGAGGACTGCTAAACAACTTTCTAAAACCGTCACTCCATACCCCGGCTAGTTCCTGCTATACTATCTCCTCCTGAGAAGAAAATGAAACAAAAAAGGTGAGCTCAACTAGCCCAGTAATGAATATTATGACTAAGATAATATACAATAAATTATCGTTAGTCTTCAACAGGAAAAATCTGATAAAATATAATAGACAACAAGTTTTAGATCAACAACTGCAGCGAAAACAGCAATCCATTAGAAGAGTCAAGTAGAGAAAGAATTCTACTATCTTCTAAGATTTAAAAGTCCATCATCAATATTTTATCCCTGTAACATCAATTAATATACATCTTGAATCAAATATTCATCTTTGCACTACAAGCCAAAGATATTCATTTGTATCACCAGTTGGTCATGTTCATCTCAACACCTGTTCATCTTTGCACTACAGGCCAAAGATATTCATCAGGTAATCATACATCTTTGTACTACAGGCCAAAGATATTCAGTAGTATCATCATTTAGGACTGAGGATGATGAAAAATATTTTAAAGAAAACGAATCCAGTGAGATAAAAGAACAAATATTAGGGATTCGTATTACAGTTTATCCAAGTTCACTAATACTCCATAATAACCAATTTTGAAGCAGAATTCAAAAATAAAGATCAAAATATGGATACAATCAAAGATAGTAACTATAATAGACAACTTGGACAAAAAGAAGAAAATTTTATTTTTCGGTAAATAGTGTCGTATTCGTGAATAGTGCCGTATACGTGAATAGTAACCCCGACACAAAAAGTTCTAAATTTGAATAAAAGTTCATACCAATATTTGGTATAATGATATTGAAGAAAATATCATTTTAAGAAGAATATAACACCACTTACCTCAAAATATCAATACTTCTGATCGGAATATCAGTATAAGGCTGAAAAAAACTTGCACTGATGAATAGAAACTCACAAAGTATCTAAATACTCATAAAATACACTCAATAATCTAGAGAGAGAAAGAGAAAAAACTTGTTTCTGGTGTGATTTTTAATTCTAACTTAGCCCTCTATTTATAGAAAAATGTTAGCACGCCGAAGCAGACTTAACCTGCAACCTGATGGCTTTACGTGCTACTATTTCCACCCACTACATTTGAATAAAAATCTCAGCACATTTTTACCAACCAAAAGTGAGGCCCACCAATTCTAGAATTTTCTACCAAAATGATAAATTCCGAAACTTCAACAATTTCTGAACCAGTCATCTCTTAAAATTCATAACAAATCATACGTTCATTTTTAACGGTTCAAAATTGGTGGATATATACTCAACTTATATATGTATAACATATCCAAAAATCACAACGATCCAACAGTCGGATTAAAAATTATAACCCCTGCAATATATCTCAAAAATCCTGATTGATTTTTAATACCTCAATTCCAACAAAAATATTGATAAAACACCTCAACATTAACTGTGACAACCCCAAAATAGGTTCATTCCACCCAACCCATTCTGAGTCGTCAAATACATGGTACAGAAAATAACTACAACTTTATTACAACAATTGTCGTGTAAAATACAACAACACATATGCTGTGAGTTTGGATACAAATATATACCAAATGTGACATTGGACACCATCATGTATCAGCACCTCACAAAGGTACCTTACATAAAGGCACAGTCAAAAACTGTTTTAGAAACTAGAATCTTTGGGAAGTGCTCAAGGAAACCTTCGTACATGGGAGGCCACGCGTCTAGGTTATGATAAATATCATATGACCACAGAATTATCCTTGGTTGACCCAATAGACCCCAAAGAAAAACGAGAAGATTACTATCATATTCTTCCCAATGGTGAGTCTTCTCTTGACATATCATTATCTCTACTATCTCTAATTGAGAATTATACTTCAAACAAACACCAAGATTATATAGGTAGTGCTCGTATATATACTCAGCAAGTGGATGAGCACATCCCTGTCTTATGATGACACGAGGTTGTATGTCGTTAGACATCTTGTATGATAGTGACAAACCACCCTTCCAACGTTGGGTACACCTTACCCTATTGGATTCACCAAATATAACTACTAAATGAACTTTTCTATACTGCTTCGGGAGAACATCCACAGCTAGAGACCACCGTTCTATTTCCCCGTTACCCTCGCTCGACCCAGCTACACTCTTATTACCTGAAAGGAATTGTGAAGCAAAAGGGTGAGCACAACTAGCTCAGTAAAGAATATCATGACTAAAGATAATTAAATTATCAGTAGCCTTCATCAATAATAAATCAGAGATTTAGAACATATGGTAAATGATAAAAATTTCAACCATAGTTGCAGCGGAACGAGCAATCCATTAGAAGAGTCAAATAGACTATAAAGTCTATTATCTTCTCCATGTTAAAAATCCATCAACAATGTTTTATCCCTGTAACATCAATCAACAATTCCTTTCCACAATCATATGAATAACTCATAATCATAATTGTGACTATAAATTTTTCTTCGCACCCAGGACGAAGAATATTTTCATCACCTGTCTTTACCTGAAACATCAAAGATCATGGTTATACCAAATCACAATTCTTGTTTATAATCATACTATCAAATCCATCTTTGCACTACGGGCCAAAGATATTCATCAACAAACCATCTTTGCACTACGGGCCAAAGATATTCAACAACAGTTCATCTTTGCACTACAGGCCAAAGATATTCATCAACAAACCATCTTTGCACTACGGGCCAAAGATATTCAACAACAATTCATCTTTGCACTACAGGCCAAATATATTCATATCTCAAAGAAATATATAATCATTTCAGAATTTATATAAACAATAATTATAACCATGTTGATCAATTCACCTTTGCACTTAAGCTTAAGATATTCAATTATAAATTCAATGGTCATGATCATACCAGTCACAATTCAACTTTGCACTACAGGCCAAAGAGAACTCTAGTCATGATCATACCAATAATCTATCCATCTTTACACTCCAGTGAAAGAGAATTTCAACATCAGGGTTATAAAAATGTTATATATGATGATAAAAATAATATGATCAACATATAGTTTTAATCTCAAGAGTAATTTTCGTAACTCATGAATAGTAACCCCGACACAAAAGATAGAAATTCTACAATAAAATTCATACCAATATTTCGGTATAATGATATTGAAAGAATAACATTACTTAAATTTATAAACAATTTATTTTAATTGTTTACACTTTACTAATTAATGCATTTAATCATCATAAAATGCCAACTCTTACAATTTCATCATCAATAACCAAAACCCTCATCAAAAATCTGCATATACCTCATATAGGATTCTCAAGCCATAAAATCCTATTTTCCAATTTTCTTACTTCACAAAACATATTTAATTCATTTACTCATAACTAGACCATTTTTATAAAAAATACCAAATCAGTTCCAAAAATATTTCTTTTCTGGGATTTAGCATAATATAGTCCCATAGTGAACATATATTTTTCTCAGAATTTTTAAAAGTCATTTACTATTTTTCATATGGCCAAAACAGCCGAATATTTAGACATTTATCAAAAATTGTACTTTTATCTAAAAATTCTGAAATTCACAGAGTATACTCCTATCATATACATGTACTCCCAATAAAAATTTCATCAATTTTAGAGTTAACCACAAGGAATTATAAGCGATTACTTTTAAAATAGTCTTTTCTCATAAAATTCACAACTCTCAATCTATACATCCAAAAATCACCATTTTTGGACACAATCAAGAAAACTCATCAAAATATCATTTTAAATTTTTCCAGAATTTTTGAAGTTCAGAAAAATTACGAAACTGAAAATCATAACAACCCTTAAAATCCCTTACTATCCCTTACAATCCCTTACTATCCCTTACAATCCCTTACCTTAAAAGAGCAGTACTTCTGATCGGTATAAGGCTGAAGGAAACTTGCACTGATGAATAGCAACTCACCAAGTATCTAAATACTCACAAAATACACTCAATAATCTAGAGAGAGAAAGAGAGAAAGCTTATGTTTCTGGTGTGATTTTCAATTCTAACTTAGCCCTCTATTTATAGGAAAATTTTGGTAGGTTTGACCTGCAACCTGATGGCTTTACCTGCTACTATTCCCACCTACCACATTTGAAATATAATTCAGCACATTTCTTCACCAACCACAAGTGGGGCCCACCAATTCTAGAATTTTCCACCAAAATGATAAACTCCGAAAATTCAACAATTTCTGAACCAGTCATCTCGTAAAATTCATAACAAATCATACGTTCATTTTTAACGGTTCAAAATTTGTGGGCATATACTCAACTTATATATGTATAACATATCCAAAAATTACCACGATCCAACGGTCGGATTAAAAATTATAACCCCCGCAAAATATCTCAAAAACCCTGATTTTTAATACCTCCATTCCGATAAAAATACTGATAAAAACCTCAACATTAACTCCTTTATTTTTAACCACAAAAATATATCCCTCATTTATATCCACATAAAATAAATATTTCCTTATCATATGAATCAATAATTAATTATTCACAAATAATATTACAGAATCACATTTATGACAACCAGGCCGTTCCCAGGAAAGAGGGGGCTTTCCAATAAGAATTAGAAAATAGGGTGAGGCGAACCCAACGTTGGAAGGGTGTTTTGTCACTATCATACAAGATGTCTAATGACATACAACCTCGTGTCATCATAGGACAGGGTTGTGCTCATCCACTTGCTGAGTATCTTTACGAGCACTACCTATATAATCTTGGTGTTTGTTTAAAGTATAATTCTCAGTTAGATACAGTGGAGATAATGATAAGTCAAGAGAAGACTCACCATTGGGAAGAATATGATAGTAATCTTCTCGTTTTTCTTTGGGGTCTATTGGGTCAACCAAGGATAATTCTGTGGCCATATGATATCTATCATAACCTAGACGCGTGGCCTCCCATGTACGAAGGTTTCCTTGAGCACTTCCCAAAGATTCTAATTTCTAAAACAGTTTTTGACTATACCTTTATGTAAGGTGTTATTGTGAGGTGATGTCCACGGTTGGAACATGAGTCACATTTGGTATATATTTGTATCCAAACTCACAGCATATGTGTTGTTGTATTTTGCACGACAATTGTTGTAATAAAGTTGTAGTTGTTTTCTGTACCATGTATTTGACGACTCAGAATGGGTTGGATGGAATGGACCTATTCTGGGGGTGTCACAGGTGGTATCAGAGCTTAGGGATATGGTCTTTGGCGGAGATCGGGGAATAGAACTAGGAGGGGAAAGATGAATAAATCCTTCGCTAGTGTGTCCTACCTAAGCTTATTTGTTGGTCAGTCATAATATCGGGATATTATGTGATATGTTAATTTGTTCAATTAACCCTTGTTTTGAAGCTGTATTCTAGAATGATATCTGAAATACAGGAGATGAGCAATGGAGAAATCATGATGACAGAGAAGATGGAATCTGAAATGAAAGGAAGGTATTCTCAACTCTTTGAAATACCAGGTACGCAAATTTCGAGGACGAAATTTCATAAGGAGGGGAGATTGTAAGACCCCGAATTTTATGAAATAAAAGTATTCAATTTTTCTTATAATTACTATTTAGTAAATGGTTAAATTGATAAAAAGTTAAAGTTATGGGTGAAATGTGAAAACTTTTCAAAATATGTAAGTAGTTATAAAATAATCATTGTTGTCGGGGAATATTCGTTTGGTCGTGGAATATTCTTTCTGTCGGGGAATATTCGTACGACGGCGCAGCTATTTGTGGACCCCATAACGAATAACTGTCGGGTGAAGAAAACGACAAATTTGAGTTTTTACAAATAACGGAGTAGTTGTTACCGTTAACACTGTTGGAATACCCGGTGGTTAAAATACAGTAATACGCGTTATTGCACAGTAGCACACGGTATTGCATAGTATTTTTGAAATTATTGATTCTTACGTAAGAAGGCACTACTCAATAATTGTTACAGTAATTACTGTTCAATATTTTATTGATTCAATAATTGCTACGTTGAAATTTTGTATTATTGTTATTCAATAATTGCTGCTGCACAGTATTTCCTATTATCAGATCAATAATTCATATTATTTGAATAATATTATTAGATAACATTATTGACAATGTCTAGAAAGTTCTGTCTAAGGAGAGGTTTGGTCATCTAATTGCGCGCCAGTAAGGAAAAATCCTTATTGGAAAGTCCCCTCTTTCCTAGGAACGGCCTGGTTGTCATAAATGTGATTCTGTAATATTATTTGTGAATAATTAATTATTGATTCATATGATAAGGAAATATTTATTTTATGTGGATATAAACGAGGGATATATTTTTGTGGTTAAAAATGAAGGAGATAATGTTGAGGTTTTTATCCGTATTTTTGTCGGAATGGAGGTATTAAAAATCAGGGTTTTTGAGATATTTTGCGGGGGTTATAATTTTTAATCCGACCGTTGGATCGTGGTAATTTTTGGATATGTTATACATATATAAGTTGAGTATATGCCCACAAATTTTGAACCGTTAAAAATGAACGTATGATTTATTATGAATTTTACGAGATGACTGGTTCAGAAATTGTTAAATTTTCGGAGTTTATCATTTTGGTGGAAAATTCTAGAATTGGTGGGCCCCACTTGTGGTTGGTGAAGAAATGTGCTGAATTATATTTCAAATGTGGTGGGTGGGAATAGTAGCAGGTAAAGCCATCAGGTTGCAGGTCAAACCTACCAAAATTTTTCTATAAATAGAGGGCTAAGTTAGAATTGAAAATCACACCAGAAACATAAGTTTTCTCTCTTTCTCTCTCTAGATTATTGAGTGTATTTTGTGAGTATTTAGATACTCTGTGAGTTTCTATTCATCAGTGCAAGTTTTCTTCAGCCTTATACCGATCAGAAGTACTGCTCTTTTGAGGTAAGGGATTGTAAGGGATTGTAAGGGATTGTAAGGGATAGTAAGGGATTTTAAGGGTTGTTATGATTTTCAGTTTCGTAATTTTTCTGAGCTTCAAAAATTCTGGAAAAATTTGAAATGATATTTTGATGAGTTTTCTTGATTGTGTCCAAAAATGGTGATTTTTGGATGTATAGATTGAGAGTTATGAATTTTATGAGAAAAGACTATTTTAAAAGTAACCGCTTATAATTCCTTGTGGTTAACTCCAAAATTGATGAAATTTTTATTGGGAGTACATGTATATGATAGAAGTATACTCTGTAAATTTTAGAATTTTTAGACAAAAGTACAATTTTTGATAAATGTCTAAATATTTGGCTATTTTGGCCATATGAAAAATAGTAAATGACTTTTAAAAATTCTGAGAAAAATATATGTTCACTATGAGACTATATTATGTTAAATCCCAGAAAAGAAATATTTTTGGAACTGATTTAGTATTTTTCATGAAAATGGTCTAGTTATGAGTAAATGAATTAAATATGTTTTGTGAAGAAAGAAAATTGGAAAATAGGATTTTATGGCTTGAGAATCCTATATGAGGTATATGCAGATTTTTGATGAGGGTTTTGGTTATTGATGATGAAATTGTAAGAGTTGGCATTTTATGATGATTAAATGCATTAATTAGTAAAGTGTAAACAATTAAAATAAATTGTTTATAAATTTAAGTAATATTATTCTTTCAATATCATTATACCGAAATATTGGTATGAATTTTATTGTAGAATTTCTATCTTTTGTGTCGGGGTTACTATTCATGAGTTACGAAAATTACTCTTGAGATTAAAACTATATGTTGATCATATTATTTTTATCATCATATATAACATTTTTATAACCCTGATGTTGAAATTCTCTTTCACTGGAGTGTAAAGATGGGTAGATTATTGGTATGATCATGACTAGGGTTCTCTTTGGCCTGTAGTGCAAAGTTGAATTGTGACTGGTATGATCATGACCATTGAATTTATAATTTAATATCTTAAGCTTAAGTGCAAAGGTGAATTGATCAACATGGTTATAATTATTGTTTATATAAATTTTGAAATGATTATATATTTCTTTGAGATATGAATATATTTGGCCTGTAGTGCAAATATGAATTGTTGAGGAATATCTTTGGCCTGTAGTGCAAAGATGAATTGTAGATGAATATCTTTGGCCAGTAATGCAAAGATGAACTGTGGATGAATATCTTTGGCCTGTAGTGCAAAGATGACTTGTTGATGAATATCTTTGGCCCGTAGTGCAAAGATGAAGTTATTAGTATGATTATGAACAGGAACTGTGATTTGGTATAACCATGATGTTTGATGTTTCAGGTGATGAAAATTATCTTCGTCCTAGATGAGAAGAGGAATTTAGAACTACAGTTATGATTATGAGTTATTCATATGATTGTGGACCAGAATTGTTGATTGATGTTACAGGGATAAAACATTGTTGGTGGATTTTTAACATGGAGAAAATAATAGACTTTATAGTCTATTTGACTCTTCTAATGGATTGCTCGTTCCGCTGCAACTATGGTTGAAATTTTTATCATTTACCATATGTTCTAAATCTCTGATTTATTATTGATGAAGGCTATTGATAATTTAATTATCTTTAGTCATGATATTCTTTACTGAGCTAGTTGTGCTCACCCTTTTGCTTCACAATTCCTTTCAGGTAATAAGAGTGTAGCTGGGTCGAGCGGGGGTAACAAGGGAATAGAACGGTGGTCATCATTTAGTAGTTATATTTGGTGAAGAAAATAGGGTGAGGCGAACCCAACGTTGGAAGGGTGTTTTGTCACTATCATACAAGATGTCTAATGACATACAACCTCGTGTCATCATAGGACAGGGTTGTGCTCATCCACTTGCTGAGTATCTTTACGAGCACTACCTATATAATCTTGGTGTTTGTTTAAAGTATAATTCTCAGTTAGATACAGTGGAGATAATGATAAGTCAAGAGAAGACTCACCATTGGGAAGAATATGATAGTAATCTTCTCGTTTTTCTTTGGGGTCTATTGGGTCAACCAAGGATAATTCTGTGGCCATATGATATCTATCATAACCTAGACGCGTGGCCTCCCATGTACGAAGGTTTCCTTGAGCACTTCCCAAAGATTCTAATTTCTAAAACAGTTTTTGACTATACCTTTATGTAAGGTGTTATTGTGAGGTGATGTCCACGGTTGGAACATGAGTCACATTTGGTATATATTTGTATCCAAACTCACAGCATATGTGTTGTTGTATTTTGCACGACAATTGTTGTAATAAAGTTGTAGTTGTTTTCTGTACCATGTATTTGACGACTCAGAATGGGTTGGATGGAATGGACCTATTCTGGGGGTGTCACAATAATAATTAGAGAAAATTTGATTTTATTCATTAATAAGTTGGGGTCTTACAGTTTCAATATTCATTAGTCCCAATTAATGTCACACTTCATTTCATATCATATAGATGTAGCTACTATATAATATAAAATCATTGCATATATAAATTAATTCCTTCAATTATTCATTCATTAAATTATTTAATGAATGCTTATTCCTTCACTTTGCTACACTAGGCATATTTCACAAGCTCGATCTTAAGCTTCTCTCATTCTCCACACTTATTATTCTTTCAATATAATATTTGTGTGACTCAAGTATTTAAATGCTAAACTATCTTAATTAAATATAAGTATAACATTTACGCTTATAATAATTAATATATACTCCATTAGTTATTTAAATGATAACATTCACGATAAAATAATAACTTAAGTTATTTAATATATTAAAATAACTTAGTTTTCTTTCATTAATTAACTCCCTTGAAAATACATTAGAAATTATATATTTTGTCATAATATAAATATTATGTTTTCTCCGAATAAAGACATTTACAATTAGAAATTAATTTGCTTATTGTCTCAAGATATTATTCTTAATATAATATCAATTAACTATAGGTACGACACATGTACATATATTATATATAGAAAATAGATAATAAGTTTATTTTCTATTATAATAAATTGTTTCCATCAATTTATTTACATATAGCAAATACGTTTTAATATATTTACTATATTATTAATCATACCTCATACAAAAATATATAAGGTAATATTATTATTCAAAAATAACATTTCCTCCTTTTATTAAAATAACTCAATATTAGAAATTATTTTAATATCCTCTATTAGAAATATATAATTATTATTTATCTCTCCCTCTATAAATTATTCTCAAAATAATTTCTTCAAATATTAAATATCCATTTAAAGATATAATGATTTATGTCTCCCTTTCATAACGTATATATATTTAACGTTATTCGTACATTAGACTTTCTCACATATTACCCTTTTGAGTAACATATATAAAGTATCACATATTCAACACACATATTAATTCACTCCTTTACTTAAATAAATTAAACCTTGTACTATATTACCATAGTTATTTAAGGTTTAATATACACATTATATTATTCCATAATATAACTCTCAACTATCAATTAACCAATATTTATTCTTATTAGTTAATTCTCTCAACTAACTCATGTTTCACTATCCAAACCCATTCGCGGATAACTTACGTACTATCAATAACCTATATTATAATCATACCAGTTATTAGTACACATACACAGGAAAATGACTATTATACATTAATGTCACCCACTTACTATGATAAAATAATCCTATAAACTATTTATTATCGATAGAAAATTTTATCTATTTCTTTTATCTCAATTGAATTATCTCCGCGATCAATAACAATATATAATAATAATGTATTTATTAATCACAAAAATCACATATTACAAAGTTCATATTACCCTATGTAACACATTCCTACATACCTCGTATCACATAAATATTTTTATTCGAACACATTTCACACTTAAGAATTTTATTTACTAAATTCTTATTTTAATAATTTCTAAAAATTCGGGTTCTTACAGGGGGGTGCGCAGGGTGGGGGTGCGCAGGGTGGGGGTGTATACGTAATCAATAAATATTATTTTTTTGGGGGGTGAAGGGTGAGGGGTGAGGGGTGAGGGGTGTATACATAATTAATAAATATTACTAAAAGTAATAATTTTATTATGGATTAATTCCATAATTAGTGAAATAATTTTTATACATAATTACAAATGCTTAAATTACAAAAGTATATAATATGTATAATGTATATGTGTTATTTAGGGCATTAATAATAGTTTCTCTAATTAACTCTCTATCCCCAATTTTAAAGAATATATCAATAAATCATTATTCAACAGTTTTCTTAATTATCTTTACTCTCTATTTTAATCCCTATATATAATTTTACTCTCCAGTGTGAGGGAATCAAAAGACTGTTCTCTATATATACAAAATGACATTTTATACCCTTATTTAAGTGCACAACTTATCAATCATACACATCTTGACATTTTTTTACTACTCTATTTTCAAATTATAAAATTAATACTGACTTTTAAAAAAAAAATAATTTCAAACGTATTCAAATTTAAAATTGATATAAATTTATTTAATTTATGTCAATATAATTATAAATATTATAAAAGTACAATTAATTATAAAATTTATTATTTTTAAAATTTAAATGAATCATATTAAATTTAAATTTAAAAATATCACAAATTAACTTTTTAAAAGTTAATATTGATCTTATGTACATTTACAATTACAATCTATTCAATACTCACTTCATAAATTACTTTAAATTTAAAATAAATAAAAATTATTTTACGGTGGAATATAATTGATAAATTATACTCTCTTTTATAAATTATAAGATTATTATTAATTTGATGTTTTGACTGTTGAAACTTTAAAATTTAAAATTTTATTATTTAAGGAATAATATAAGGAACATGTTGGGTACATAGTGAAAAAATTGAATCCCTATCTTGTAGAATGACCCAATAATACTGCAGAGTAGGGATAAAGATAAAGAAACTGTTGTGAATACTCTAAGAATATAGTATAATAATGCATACATGTTGATGTATTGACTCTATAAAGTGTAAAAAATTATTATAGGCTAATATGGGTCAAAACAAGTTAAACTAGATTCAACTCACATTTGTAATAATAATATGAGTTCAAAACCAAATCAATCCATCACCTAAAATCTAGTTAACCCAATAGATTCAAGTAATTTTGATTAATTATATGACTTTTAACTTAAATTGTGTGGTCTAGTTAATGCAAAATAAACTATAAAAAAATTTAGATAACAAACATTTATGTGACTACTGGTGGCATGTAAACCATGCAACCCAACTGCCATTTCTTTGTAATTAAAGAGTGATATTGTAAGCCTTACTATTTAAGTATAACTCCATCTATTCCAAAAATAGAAAAAGATAATCTTATTTTAACTCTGACAAGTTAATGCGTGAAATCTTAATAAAAGATATTAATTTATAAAATTATAATTACAAAATTTAATGAATTGCCTTTTCCCTTTGATGTCTGCCATTTATTTGACTTTGATTATTTTCAGAAAAAGACTATAACGTTGCACCAGTGGTCTAGTGGTAGAATAGTACCCTGCCACGGTACAGACCCGGGTTCGATTCCCGGCTGGTGCATCAATTAGTCACTTTTTTGCCCAATCTGACAAGTGAAAATGAACCAAATCCATTTGTCAAATTAATACACTCGTGCTTAATCATGTCCAATCAAAATAAAAAAAATTAATCAAAAAAACTGTAGTACTTACCTCTTAAATGAATAGAATTAAATGTTTCAACCATGAGAAAATGCATAAAGCTATTGAACATGAGTTGCCTAAACAAATTAAAAAGAAAGTAATCCAAAACTCGAACTATATAAATTTCCTTCCTATCACCAATATTCAGTCAGTTGAGGCTCATGAGGTTAAAGATGGTTCACTTGTTGTTTTGTATCTTTAGATGAGAATTCTGAGCTGGATATAAAATTCAACCAATATTCAATCAGTTGAGGCTCATGAGGCTAAAGCATGCTGCTGCATTCCTGAGTTCATTCGTGGACACAAGTCCGATTTGTTGTTTTGTATCTTTAGATGAAGATTCTGAGCTGGATATAAAATTCACCACACTGATCAAATGCTAACAATACAATGTAATATATATTTACCAACAATTAGTTAATTGCTAGCTAATAAATCTAAGTACTTTAATTAGTTCCTTTTATATATACATGTATATATATAAAACAAGAATTTCAATATGTTAATCTCCTTAATTGAGAGTAGATATTCTACATACCTGGACTCACAGGCTTCCTTGGATTGATCATCATCAATTGCATAAAAGTTCATATAATCATAATCTTGATCAGGAGCTTCTGCTAAATGTTTAATGTCAAACCCATGCGAAGCCCCCAATTCGGGTTGAATTTCTAATGGTTTGTTATCATCACTCATAACATCAGAATAATTGCTCAGATTAAAGAAAGGTTTAGTCGTATCACCGGATTCAGCATAAAATCCACCATCATTTTCACTGACAAGATCATAAGAATTAATAATTTGAGAAGAGGGGGAATTATCTCCCCTGCATAGAGCAAGCTGGGCATGCACATATTGTAGTTCCTCTGTGGCTTGCTGCAGCTGCTGATGGAGTTGAGTTATGATGCCAAAACAGCCATGAACAGGAAATCTCTCCCGTACATTAGACTCGTAAATTATTGATTTCATGGCGTCGACTTTTTGGTCATGGTTTCTCATTTTCCTAAGTATTTTGATAACTTTAGAGACTCCGAAAAGGCGGTGCACATTGTGGAAGATTTTGGGCTGGTCAGCTGGGAAAAATGGGGCAAGAGAGCACTCTAAATAACACCTTCTTCTTTGAAACTTGCATGCGGCACATGCTTTGTTTGGACCTCCTTTTACTTTCATGTTCGGGTGGTAAATTAATGTATGTATTAGCAATGTTAACCCTTGTACAAGCTAGTAGGAGTGATAGGGGGTGGTGGTATTATTAGAAATATTGATTTAGCAATGAGAGGAGGAGGGAGGAGAAGAAACAAAATTAAGGTCAGGAGATGAGAATGACTCCATTGATGATCAACAAGTTCACAACACGTGTGGGGTTTGTTGAGATTAGAATTTTGACCCAGTTTATATTTGGGAATGCGGTTTTAGTGGATATATTTTGACCCAGCACTGTAGACTAGCTAGCCAGCTATCACTCTCACTAACATACCATTAAATCATTACTACTTACTTCCACAACGCAATTGTAACAATTATGTGTTTTTTTACTTCAAAAAATCTAAAATAAACATATATTTTTACTTGGTTCAAAAATACATAAAATAAGATGACCCCTCCAACGCATACATGTAATCAAGAGATGTGAATGCATGAAGTATTTATATAGATATATACAACTTAATCAAATCCTAGTCTTGTGAACATTTCTTATAGGGACTCGTATCATGTTCATTGAAACATCGAAATTGCTTACCTCATCTAATTCTCCACGATTCTAATAAAATGACACCATAAAACATAAAACCGTGTCAGGAATAATCAAATTAACAAAACCATTCGACAACTTGCCAATAGTCAATTATCAAACAACCCAAATGTCAAAGAGCAAAAGCATCTTACCAAAATTTCTAGTCAACCCATTCATTCAAGTCTTTTAAACCTAGATAACAACAACAAAGATAGAGCAAACAAACAACTTTTCAAAATGGAGTTTTTTAACAAGGCCAAAACTGTTAGGCTCCAAAGCCACCTTCACAAGTACTTAGTCGTCGATGACGACGAAGAAACCGTCCGGCAAAGCCGTAACGGCTCCTCGCAAAGAGCCCGATGGACCGTCGAGTTTGTGGAGGGGAAGAGCCATGTTGTTCGCCTCAAGAGCTGCCATGATTGGTACCTCACTGCCTCCGATGAGCCATTTCTTCTCGGCATGACCGGGAAAAAGGTGGTCCAATCGCCCCGGTGTCGAAGAGGGATAATTCGGTGGAGTGGGAGCCTATAAAGGAAGGGGATCACGTGAAACTAAGGTCTAAAGAAGGAGGGAAATTCTTGAGGGCAAATGGGGGCACACCGCCTTGGAGGAACTCTGTTACTCATGATTTTCCTCATAGAACTGCAACCCAAGATTGGGTTTTGTGGAAAGTTGAAATGGTGGATATTTTTGTATCGGACTCTGATTCATTCCAGCGTTTTGATTCAACTGCATCCAACTTTTCTTCGGCCCGGGGTGATTTAACAGGTTCATATACAAATTCTCCATCGATCACTCCTACTGAATCTCCGCATGCATACGGAAGAAAGGTACATCATCTAAATTGGATAACTTCACATCCATATTGTAACAAATGATTTAACCGACTAACGTGTCACCCCTTGGCCCTTGACAACTTAATTTAACACCACCATAATAATATAGTAATGTTATAATATCTCTTGATTAATTTAATCCCTGACTATATATATATATAGTAATGTTTGAATTTCTCCACTTTTTTTGGTTACTTTAACTCAAGTGCATAACTATGTATGTACCTTAATTTCCAATGCAGGGTGGAACAGAGTTTACAAATTCGGACTGCCAAACTCTGGCAATTGCCTCAATGAGATCTCTAAATGCGTCTGGAAGACAGGTAGGTACATGTTCTTTCATACTCTTAAAGCTACTATATTACATGAACTTGACTTTCCAAAGAATTTTCCAATCATCCAAGCTCTAATGCTACTAATATGATTTATAAGATAAACAGAATTAATACGTAACTAAATTTAAAGTTGAAATTGTTACTCTTTTTATGATGCATTTTTTACTCCATTCTAAAAAAAATAGAGATGCATTTATACTAGAAACTATAAATTGATATAATATACACATTTGCACATTATTTTTATACTATCCTTTATGGTATCATATCACCTTTTTTTGGTACATCTAGTATCATATATACCACTATTAAAATTCTTAAATAATAATAAAAATAAATTTAAGAATAAAAAATTAACCTTATTAAAAGTTATTGTTTGATAAAATATATCTATAATTTTGGGACAATCAGAGACGTATTTTCTCATTTTTGTTGGTTGCTAACATATATAGAAGTTAATATATCTGCAAAATGCAGATTAATGGAATGGAATTTTTAGACAAAGCCAAGGCGGTGAGACTCCGAAACCACCATGGCAAGTATCTAGTAGCCGATGACAACGAATCCACCGTCCGTCAAAGCCGCAATGGATCTTCACTAAGAGCACGATGGACTGTCGAGTTCATCAGCGGAAAAGACAACAAAATCCGTCTAAAGAGCTGTCACGGACTGTACCTTACCGCCACCGACGATCCCTTCCTCCTCGGCATGACAGGAAAAAAGGTGGTCCAATATCTTCCTGCCAAGAAAATGGACAGTTCCACTGAGTGGGAACCTATAAGAGAAGGATTTCATTTAAAGCTTACGACAAATGATGGGAATTTTTTGAGGGCCAATTGGGGCACACCACCATGGAGAAACTCCATAACACATGATATTCCACAAAGAACTGCAACACAAGATTGGGTGCTATGGGGAGTTGAGGTGGTGGACATAGTTACATCGGAGGAACTTGATTCTTTTCCGAGTTTTGCTTCGTCAATGTCGAGCTTTTCTTCATTGCCTGATGATTTTATGGAGTCACCGGATTCCGGGTTGCCGTTGGTAGTCTACGGCGGGACTAGAGATTTATCTACAAAAGAGGTACATTGAGGTTTTAGGTCTATCAAAACAATAACGAAAAAGAAGCTCTTAATATTTTTTTAATCATCAATACAATGATTATTAGTATTTAATATTAAAAGATTCAGAATATGTCTAGATTATTATATAATTCATTATACTTGTACTTATATTTCTCTAAATTGGGGGCGTTCAAAAAAAAACTATTATGACATATATTTTAATTTTTTCTTGATTTTATAGCTTGATAAGAAAAATACAAATAAAACTTTTTTTGTATAGCCCAAAAAATAATAAATGTATATTAGAGACTTTAGAGTTATAATGACTAATAAGTTATTAAGGTTTGCTTATTTTTGTTGCAAATACATAAAACAGTAAAAAGTAACTAAACAAAAATAAACAGGCTTCTTTAAAGATTTATCTCGGTCAGTCAAGTTGTTGGGAGTTTGGACAGTCTATGATTGACAGAGGTCCACAACAGACCGGTCCGGCTCGGTTCAGCCTTGGCCATTTATTAGGTCAGGCCATACCTTAACTTTAAGCCAAGGCATGCTTGTCTTTTTTTATTTTTGGACCGTTGGGAGCCTTTGGGTGTTGTAGGCTTCTGATCCATGTCCATGTACCATGTGTGACCGTTGGGACCTGGGGCTTACACTTACTGACTTAAAGCAGTTATAGCCTTACTAGTTACTGGTCTTATGCCTTCGTTTTGGAGTTATAGCCTCACACTTGATGTAAGGCCCATGTGTTGTGTTGGTCAATTTGTACCTATCATTATATTTAATTATTTATATAATTATGTTTATAAAATATTAAGTATTAATAAAAATTTAGGCAACTAACTTATTAATGTTATATAAACTAATTAGCATATTAATATTAAAATTTAATCAACTAACATATTAATATTAAATAATTAACTAGTATGTTAAGAGTATTGCTACATTTACAAAGAGTGTTTATAAAAATTAACTTATTAAGTAATGTGTCAAGGAATAATTGGTAGATAATCCACCATACATGGGTGGATCCAATAACTTATAACCAACCAAAGTCATACACATCATTTAATATTTTGTTTTTGTAACAATTTTTTAGTCACCAATTATACATTGACACATCATTTTGTAAGTTAATTTTTATAAAAGCTATTTGTAAGTGTAGCAATACCCATATTAAAATCTAATCAACTAACTTATTAATATTAAATAAACTAACAAGTATATTAAAATTTAATCAACTAACTTGTTAATATTAAGTAACCTAAGTAGTATATTAATATTAAAATTTAATCAACCAACTTGTTAATATTAAATAAACTTTGTAATATTAACTAAATATTCAATTTTGTTTTGATAGTTGGTAATGGTGAGGGCGGATCAGGCCAGACTTTTTGTCATGTCGGTTCAGGCCGGGCTTGATGTCCAAAATCTAAGTCGGTTGATGACAGCCCTTCAGGCGGGGTGTGATCTGTTCAGGCCTTGACCATACTTTGTCCAGACCGGGACCAGGCCGACCAAAGGTAGACTGCAAGGCCGAATTTGCACCTATTGCTAATAAAGTCTACAATGAAAGAAAATCAATAAAAAACAGACAAAAAACAGAAATATACTTAATGAAATGGGCTCCACACGTGGCATCCATGCATAACGTATCTTTTAAGTTTTAACTGCCATTTTTTTGCTCACACTTGCACCCATACCATAACAATTAATCCCCTTCACCTTTGAAATAAAACCACTTCCTTCCTCCTTCGATAACCTCAAAACTCATACCATCAGCAGATTTCTGTCCATTTTTTACCCCAAAAGAATTAGTCAAATCCAGTCTGATCTCTTTGAATTGTTGCGAATTTAACACACAAAAAATACCCATTATTTCCTTCTTGCAGCAGAAACTTTCTTAATTTGATTGGGTTCTCTCTGTTGATTGATTTTCAGAGCAGTGGAATGGAATTTTTCCAAAACGCTAAATCCGTTCGCCTTAAAAGCCACCACGATAAGTACCTGATAGCCGATGATGACAGAGAATCTGTGTTCCAAGATCGCCATGGATCAATCAGAAGCGCAGTGTGGACAGTGGAGTTTGTTGAATGTGTTAGCAATAATGTGGTCCGCTTAAAAAGCATTTACGGCCAATACCTCACGGCCACCGACCAGGAAAAAATCCTGGGCCTCACAGGCCGGAAGGTCCTTCAAACTATGCCCAGAAAATTGGGCTCGTCGGTGGAATGGGAGCCCATTAGAGATGGGTTCAAGGTGAAGCTCAAAACTAGATACGGTAACTTTTTAAGAGCAAATGGTGGATTACCCCCTTGGAGAAATTCTATTACACATGATATTCCGCATAGGCACTCAGATTGGATTTTATGGGAAATTGATATTGTTGAAAAAAAGCCAGATTCACCCAAAAAAGTTGAGCGATCTGAATCTATGGAAATGGATTTAAGCTCATCTACTGTTCATCTTAGATCTCCCAAATCATCCCAAGTTGAGGTTTGTTTGAATTTTCGGTGAATTTACAATCATTTTATGAGATGGGATTTTAATAATACTGATGGGTTTTTGTTTGATTGTTTATAAATGCAGTCTAGTGATTATTTTGGTGGTTCATCGGCGAAGTCAGATGGCCGGATTATTCATTATGTTGTGGTGGATGATGAGGGAAATGTTGATGATGGAACTGAAAGGAATTCTTTTATTTTCAAAGGGCATGGTTTGGAACAATTGACTCAGAAATTGGTGGAAGAAACAGGGCTGGAGAAAATTATTGTCTGCTCGCGCAATCCTTTGAATGGAAAGCTTTATCCTCTTCGCTTAGCTCTTCCACCCAACAATGCAACTATGAATATTGTTGTAGTTCCCTCGACATCAAGAGGTTAGTGTAAGCCTCTCTTGATGCATTGGTATAGTGTAGTTATCCGACGTCTTTTACCTATATGGTTTCTTGGTATTCGATTCTTATGCTCAATAATTGATTATAATCATGGGATACTTTTGAGCTTGTTCTGTGTGCGTATGTAAAGTGCAATTCATGGTTAAAATAGTGCTCGCATATGTTATTGCAATTGATACTTTTGGTGCTACCTTTGAGGATTTCAAACTCAACCCACTCTTAATGGCAATTACACAACTGCGTGAAAACTTGAATTGAGAATGTAGTAGTCAATGCACTATCTGAATTTCTCAATCTTACCCCCCTTTTTAATTCATTATCTTGATTTGACATGAATAACATATTTATAGATTTAATACTTGAATAAATCATGTTATTTTGTAATAGGATGTTTTTATTGCAACCTTAGTACCATACATCTGATTCTTGTTATTGCCATTCAAGTATTAGTATAAAAGATCATTTGGGTAACCTGGAAAACCTTAATGCCATGCATCTCCTTAATATGATCACTATACCCACACAAAAAAACACATGGTAAAGAGCGAGGTTTGTATTTGTTTTGGTCATAAGCACACATATAGGGGAAGTATCTAATCTCATAAATTGCCAAACATGCATAATTTAGAAATTTTCCTATTAACCTTTCAAAAGGGGTATGTGGGAGCTGTCGTTGATACTCCTAAATTAACCTCACTTTCACTTCATAATTTATAATAATTAGCACAGTAGCAAGTAATGATCGATCCCACATAGAGTGATTTGTTTTATATTTATTCTATTATTTTGACAGAAAATAAAGATGGGGGTTTTTAAAAATTATTTTTAAACTTTGAGTACAAGAATTAATGATGAAGTTAACCAAATATGTAAAAACTTCAGTTCTGCAGTTCAGTTTCACCAAGTACAACAATCAATTAATCAAGTTATTATTTTTCCTTCAATGAAACTATTAGCCCTAGATAACAATAAGCTCTGCTATCCGAAATTCTCCTTAGATTTTCACTGTATGAAATAAGCTCTTCACCAGATTCTAACTAGCATACAACCTAGAACAAACTCTCTAGATTTAATATGATAGAAACATTAAGAAATAGAGAATTAGGCTAATCTAAGCAACAAACACATAAGCTCGATTTGTTTAACTTGTTTTCTGATAATCTTAGTAATAAACAAAAGCTTGTCCACAATTATTATTACCAAGTTGCTACTTATGATGAAGACAGATATCAATTACACGTAATACCAATCTTAATCTAGTATATGATAATGATCAAACTAATTCAATTGACCATATTAAATCAATTAGATCAATTAGCATGCAATCAATGAAAACATATTATCAGAAGAAATTTCACACAAGAAGGAATAAATAATAATACTCAATTAATTAATTACTTGTAACAAGGATTCACCTCCCTTTAGAACTGAATGAAAAGAACTAGCCTGACATGCTCTTGAGTCTGCACTCCAATAGATGATAATTGAATGAATAAAACCCTGACTCTCATCCTCTATTTATAGTGCTAGACAAAGTCCTAAATCCTATAGGAAGTAGAAATCCAAATCCTAAAAGGAATTACAGATTACACTAATATCCATAAAGAAATAGAATTCAATTTGGAAATAAATCTTAGTCTAAAAGAAATCCTAAATCCAAAATTCAGATTTTAAATTGGAATTAAATCCCACAATTGCCATGTGCTTAAACTCATTGCCGTGTGAATCCAAATTCATTTATGATACTAATTGTTGAATTCTTGATTTGCTAGGAATCCCGTAAACCTCCTCCAATTTATTTTCAAAATCATGAAACTCCTTCAATTGTACCTAAAATAAAAATATAAGAATAATGAGTTTATTTAGGCACAAAATAAATACAAAAGATTAAGTATTAAAGAATAAAAATATAACATATTTTATACTCATCAAATTTCCCCACTTATCTTTTTACACGTCCTCGTGTAAACCAAATAGTTGATTTTCAGAAAAATTCTATTCAACCATAATGTCAAAAGATTTCAAGGTACAAATCATGATTATCAACACTAAATTTACAAAAATCTAATCAATGCCTTATCAGTTAACTCACAATGAACAACCTTACTATTTCACCAATGAATTTCATTAAACCAAATTGTAACCACATAAAAAACTTTCTCAAAATCTACATACTTACTCAACTTAGTTACCATGGAGCAAAAACCGTGCACACTGACTCACAACTAAGACCAAATTTTATTGTTTTTTAAGTTTTTTCATAGAACCTTCTTTTTAGCACAGATGAATGTATTTTCATGCTTTTCTTGTATTATTATTTTTTCTTGACATATGCAATGTCTCCTTTTCTTAGGCTTTTCAAAGTTATCCATTAGCGAACTTTCCACCAACGACTCTTAAACTAGATGATCTTAGGGCTATAGGTGTAGAGACACCCTAAGGCTTACTTATTCAAGTAACAAAGGCCACAAAAGTCGACTAGTCAAGCTGCTTTTATCCATCGCACTTTTCAGTGTGAATACCGATGCTTCTCGAGGCTTAGATACCCAGTTATTTCGCACAATGGACATTGAAGCAAATTTTCAAATTTTTTTTTCTTTTTTGTCATTTATCATTTTTTTCACATGAACATAAGCAAGTTAAACAGTTCTAAGTTATGAAATTAGTGCACATAGACAACTCCACAAATAACTTAGCCAAATAAACATATTTCTCATATTCAAGTACTCATGTATCACAAATTCAATTCAAATCAATTACTATGGATCATGGCTTAGTTGTCATCATTCATTAACAAGTTAAGCAACAAACAGATTCTGAATTATAGCATCAATTTTCAATCTTTGACTTTAACCTTCGAACACATAGGCAAATAGAATCATGGAACTCAAGTTTTCATATTTGTTTTTTTTCAATTTTTTCAACTTCCCATCAAAATTGGATTATTATTCCTGCATAAAATAAAATAAAACCTAAATCTCCCCCCCACACTCAAACCTTACATTGTCCCCAATGTAAGAAAATCATGCAAAGAAGAAAATACTACTAGCTAACATGCAATAAAAAAAAACTAAAAAGTAAAGGGATAGAAAAATTAAATCTGAGATCTTGGGTTGTCTCCCAAGCAGCTTCCCGTGTTTAACGTCTTTGGCTCGACGTCATGCCTCTCTTCTCAGCTTTCATAGATCGGATCGTCTAGTTCCACCATCTCAATATTTTCCACCTGATGCCCCTCATAAAAAAGCTTTAATCTATGTCCATTCACCTTAAGGATCTTGTTTGTGCTCGGGCTTTGAATCTCAACTACACCATGAGGAAACACATTAGTGATAACAAAATGACCAACCCATCTAGATCTCAATTTACTTGGAAATAACTTAAGCTGAGAATGATATAGCAAAACTTTTTGTCCCACAATAAAGGTTTTTGTCACAATCTGCTTATCATGAAAAGCTTTGGTCTTTTCCTTGTAAATCTTTGAACTTTCATAGGCTTCATTCCTCAATTCTTCTAACTCTTGTAATTGCAATTTCCTGTGTACTCATCTTAACTGCTGCTAATTTTGTTTGTTTGTGTGGACCTTTTTTATGCGCCTAACATATATCAAAGCAGTGCGTTTTTCCCTTTTTTATAAGGAAAAGATAACGATTCTGTCAATTTGTCATGCAGGAATACAACCACATGTTACATTATTTCACTATGATACACCAAAGACACTTGAAGACGAATATGGAGGATGTCTCAAAAATTAACAGTGATTTCCTTCGTTTAAAATGTCAGAAAACTAAAAAAAAACATACACATACACATCATATATTTTCTATTTTCATATATTATAATACATAATCTTTACAATTGATATGAGAGTTTTATAATTTTATCTCACCTTTGTTGAACAAATCTCTTTCTTCTTTCTATTGAAAGCTTTCGAACGGCTGTTTTTTCCCTCACCAATTCAGATTAGGTCTAGTTATTTGTTTACTTATTAATATATCTTGTTAATTCTCTTATAATAAAATTATAATAAATCCAATTATTTTTATGACCCAAATTTTACCAAATTATTTATCCATCACATATTAATATTTATTAGCTCATATAAAATAAATAACTAATTTGACCCAATAAAAGACAAAGTCCAATTAATAACTAGTTTTATCCACCTTTGTGTTTATTTGGAAGTCTTTAGAAATCTTTAGAGATGAGGTAAGACTTTGGATATGGGTTGATAGTTATAATTCTTCTTCTAAAGTCTGTCAAACTCTACCATTTGATAGAAATCTTTAAAATCTATGACTTTTTGAATACCAAAATACTTTTATAGACTTTATAAAAATCTTAATTCAATACCACCTAACTTTTAAAGACATTAAAAAAGTTGTAATTGAATACCATTAAACTTTTATAAACTCTTTAAATGTCTTGATTGAATACAATCAAACTTTTAAAGTTTTTAAAAGTCTTTAAAAGTCTTTAAAAGTCTTTAAAAATCTTAATTGAATACACTCCCCTTAAATTAGGAGTTGTCAACTCCCTGAGAGTTATATTGTTGTTTTGAATCGCCATCTCTTCTTCTTTATCAGATGCGGTGGATGATTCGTTGGATAATAATTCCAAAGCTAAGTTGAGGCCTGGTGATGATGCAGAAGCCTCGTCTATATCTGCAGAAGACTGTTGAACTTTAAGTTTTTCCTTCCTTAGCCTCCTTGCAGTTTTCTCAATCTCTGGATCAAAATCTAATATAGTAGCCTGAGAAGATCGAGTCATAAAATAATAACAAAGCAAATAATAGAATAAAAACAAAACGCCAAATTACTCTCCGGCAATGACCCCAAATTACTCCCCGACAATGGCGCCAAAATTTGGAAGCTGTCGTTGATACTCCTAAATTAACCAAACTTTCACTTCACAATTTATAATAATTAGCACAGTAGCAAGTAAGGATCGATCCCACAGAGAGTGATTTGTTTTATATTTATTCTATTATTTTGACAGAAAATAAAGATGGAGGTTTTTAAAAATTATTTTTAAATTAAGAGAATAAGAATTAATGATGAAGTTAACCAAATATATAAAAACTTTAGTTCTGCAGTTCAGTTTCACAAAGTACAACAATCAATTAATCAAGTTATTATTATTTTTCCTTCAATGAAACTATTAACTCTAGATAACAATAAGCTCTGCTATCCGAAATTCTCCTTAGATTTTCACTGTATGAAATAAGCTCTTCACCATATTCTAACTAGAACAAGCTCTCTAGATTTAATATGATAGAAGCATTAAGAAATAGAGAATTAGGCTAATCCAAGCAACAAACACATAAGCTCGATTTGTTTAACTTGTTTTCTGATAATCTTAGCAATAAACAAAAGCTTGTCCACAATTATTATTACCAAGTTGCTACTTATGATGAAAACAGATATCAATTACACGTAATACCAATCTTAATCTAGCATATGATAATGATCAAACTAATTCAATTGACCATATTAAATCAATTAGATCAATTAGCATGCAATCAATGAAAACAGATTATCAGAAGAAATTTCAATGAAAACAGATTATCAGAAGAAATTTCACACAAGAAGGAATAAATAATAATATTCAATTAATTAATTACTTGTAACAAGGATTCACCTCCCTTTAGAACTGAATGAAAAGAACTAGTCTGACATGCTCTTGAGTTTGCACTCTAATAGATGATAATTGAATGAATAAAATCCTGACTCTCATCCTCTATTTATAGTGCTAGACAAAGTCCTAAATCCTATAGGAAGTAGAAATCCAAATCCTAAAAATAATTACAGATTACACTAATTTCCATAAAGAAATAGAATTCAATTTGGAAATAAATCTTAGTCTAAAAGAAATTCTAATTACAATAGAATTGTAAAAACTATTCTTCTAGAATCCAAAATTTAGATTTGAAATTGGAATTAAATCCCACAATTGCCATTTGCTTAAACTCATTGCCGCGTGAATCCAAATCCATTTATGATACTAATTGTTGAATCATTGATTTGTTAGGAATCCCGTAAACCTCCTCCAATTTATTTTCAAAATCATGAAACCCCTTCAATTGTACCTAAAATAAAAATATAAGAATAATGAGTTTATTTAGGCTCAAAATAAATACAAAAGATTAAGTATTAAAGAATAAAAATATAACATATTTCATACTCATCAGTATGACATGTCTATAACATTTGTAAGAAATCTATCAACAAGTGCACTTGCAAAAGCATCAACCCAAAATCTTTTTGGTACATGGCCATGAAAAAGTAGGGTTAAAATCCCGAATAATTTGGTCATCTTGATGTTGGCCAGCAAAGGCAACATTATGTTCATGGATAACATATCTCTATTGCATAGTTGTCATGGTGCCAAGGCGGGGCGGGGCGCGGCGGTAGTTGATCGCCAAGGCGACTTAGACGCCTAAGCGATAAGGCGCCTACCATGGCGTCCGTATGACAACAAGTCGTTAACAATGTGCAATTTATACATTATTTATTTTATTTCAAAAGTATATTGCATAATAAAATTTTATATACACTAAAACCCAAAACATAATAACTAACACTATAGAAAGTCTCCACTCTCTACTCTGTTTCTAGTCATAGCTCAAGCAAAGTCATCCTATGAAATCATTTCCATCTCGAGCATTGCTCTCATTTAAAGGAGTAGGGTCATGGGTTAGGTTAAGGTCATAGATTGAGTTATTTGGGTAATTGGAAAAGTCATTAGTTATGATCAGTCATGATAAAGAATAACTTAATCACTTAACTTGGGTTTGTTACCAATGCGTGAGCCTTGGCGGTTCGGCATCCAAGGTGTTGCCATGCCCTTCTCCAACGCCAAGATGCTTAATCGTCGCCTAGGTGATGTCATGACAACTATGGCCTATTGTTGATCAAGACTTCATATTTTCATTATTTTGTAGTAGAGGTACAATTTCCTTAAGAGTGCTTCCTTTTTTCATATAAAATTTACTCTTTAGGAAAAAAAAGTGGTCTTACAAATACTGCTCAACATATTTGCAACATGTTCATTTTGTAGGTTTTTATAAAATATTCTCCTCATTTGAGCCTATAATAGAAAGAAATGAAAGTTTCTAATGTAGAGCAGTTGTTTATGAATTCTTCCTATATGATTATGAGAACTTAGAATAGTTGCTATAAGCTGCATATGTATCACTGGAAATTTGATCCCAGGTTAAAAGAGATTGTAACACATCCTTTTGAATTTTGTTATCATACACATTAATTCTGTATTTTTGCAATCATGAAGGTACATAATTTTCTTCAAAATGTTTGTCATAAATTGCTTGTCTTTTCTGTTTATTGACCTTATTTTTTCATTCAATGGCCTCCTCTTGTAGCTTGTTATTTTTAGTAGCTATGTTCTCCTAATCGTTCAATGCACATCTTTGTTGTTTGCTTTATCAGTGGCGAGAGAATTTGCGCTAGAGACTTCAGTTTCAATATGACCTCTGGTATACACCAACTGCATCGAAATATCTGTTTCAAACGAAAAATGGCATACAAAAGTGGAACAAAAGCGAGAGAAGTGTTGTACTCTGAACTAATGGAGAAAGGAATAATCATCGTGAACATGTTTTGGTTATGGCATTTGTTTTGGTTATTGCTTGGGGGGTATTCAGTAAAACTTCTGTTGTCCAACTATAATAGCTTGCCAGCTTTACAAATTAGTATTTACTTATTTGTTGGATGTAATCTTTCCTGGTATGCAGGGCGGATCCAGCCCATTAATTCAGCGGGGTCAATTTTTTAAAAACAAAAATTTATAAAAAAAATTAAATACAATAAAATAGAGGCGTTAAAATGCTAGAGATATTGTAAATAATTGTGTGAGCTATCATATAAAATTGATATTATTTTATGTAATTGAATACACTTTGAATCCTCGATCTTTTGTTATATATAAAATGATATTTTATACTTTTTTAAAACACTGTTATTATAACATACACTTCTTGTGTCCTCTAAAATAAATTACAAAATTAAATAACATTGTTAAAATATTATGTATAATAACATTTTTTGAGATTTCATTGTTTGAAATTATCGTAATGATAGTCTCATTTCAATAGCTGCAAAAATATTATATTCAATGTAAGTTACTAAACAATATAAAAGAGCAGAGTGTTTGTATTAGTAGAAATTTGATATATTTAATAATCTTTTAGTTTAATTTTTTATTTTTACTAAACACTTTATAAAATTAAAATTAAATTAAAAATTAACTCCTAAAAATTGAGTGCCTTAAGTTAGATCCGCCCATGCGGGTATTTACCTAGTATGAAGAATATTTAAGTAATAGTGTGAAGTTTGTGTATTTTCCCCTTTTCAATATTATCTCCAGAAAATAAATTAGCATCCATGTTTATCATTAGACTGTAAATATTGTACAAGGAAATGCCTTTGTATGGAATATTAATTTTGCTGTCCAATAAAACACATCACATTCCTTTTGGGCATCCCCTGAGACACCTCCATAGCCATTCCAATGCACCCACGCCTAGCATTCATGTTGACAATTGATGTACCATGAATCCCAGTTACTCAAACAAAACTCTTACGGCTCAACTCCGTACACAAACATATCCCGAAAACATTACATTGAACATCTTTATCAGAAATTTCATCGAACACTTTCTCCCGTTCGGGAACGACTTATTTTAAATGACTTATAAGTTAAAATATAAATTGATTTATAAGTTATTTTAAATTGTGACTTATAAGTAAAAATGTTTGGCATCAATTTGACTTATAAGTCAAAAATTAAGTTAAAACAAGTTACGAAGGTGTTCGACTTATACTAACTTATAAGTTAAAATAATATAAAAATTATTAAAAATGATATTAATAAAAAGAGGGGTAAAATAGACATTACATTTGGGGAAAATAAGTTATTTCAAAATAATTTATAAGTCATTTTAAAATAAGTACAAATAGTTACTTATTTATTTGACTTAAAATTTAACTTATAAGTTAAAAAATAAATAGCTTCCAAACACAAATGATTTGACCAACTTATAAGTCGAACACCCGAGCATCACCCAAAACTTTAAATTCCAAACAAACTCAAATCAACGCGGTCTGTACAAGAGCATTCGATAAAGCCAAACTATTATTGAGTTCCCAATTATGAACTTGCTTATCCAAAAACACCCACGAGGCATTAGCGTGTGCAATTAAAATGAAAGGAAAGGTATGGTGATCGGGACGAAGAGTTGAGTAATTTTAGACAGAACAAAGTGAGGCCCAGAACTGCTATAATAGGCTCTAATTAAGAGTATTGTAAATGAATGAATTGGGATCGTCACATACAGTAGATTGCCGGCATGGGAGAGCGCGCAGAAGGCGAAGAGCTTGCTTATGGTGGAGGCCGCAGGACCTATTGATCATTGGGTCGAACCTGATGTATGTTACATTCCGAGTAGTACAAGCCCACCTTTCCACGTCAACTCGGGTCTACACAGCACTAAGATCCCCTTGTGTATATACCAGAATCCAAATATCATATACTACTTAAATCCGTATTTGCCATAATACTCAAACTTGATAAATAATCCAAATATAGAGAAAATACTACTAATATTTTTTATGATTTCAATTGCTTAAAAAACAAATCAAATCCAACAAATATTTCCTCATTCCCTATTTCTCGTGATTCCAAATTTCCAAGTCGGTATATATACATCACCTTTCTCCTCAATACTCCGCATAGCCTTCAAGAGGTTGCCGAAAACGTCGGCGTTCCTGTACTATATCCATTTCCTTTTCTTTCCCGGAATTCTTGCATCTCTGGTAAAGATTATGGCGATTTCGTTGTTCACTTTTAATGCTATTTTATTTTCCATTCCTTTTATGTTTATATTCATTTATGTGTTTTTAATTGAATTTCAGATGTGAATGTGATATTTAATAGCGCAGTTGGAGAGAGACGAGAGACAGAGGAAGACATTTGATTCTTCAGTTTTACAGAGAGAAAGTAGGGAGATGGAGGCGGAGGATGTGAGTCTTTATAAAAAGATTACGGTTGGTGTATGCGTAATGGAAAAGAAGGTGAAATTGAAATGCGGCTCCGAGGTTCTGTTCTTGTTGCTTCATTTCAAAAGAAAAAAAATCAAAAAACAGAGCATATGCGAATCGTATATTCAGTAGAGTCTCGTTTTGTGTTCCGTTCTAGTAGATTCATTTTTCGTTTGTTTTTCGGTGTGTTTAATTAGGTTTTTTCAGCTCCTATGGGGCAAATTCTGGATCGGTTACAAGCATTTGGCGAATTTGAGGTATTGTTTATCATGTTATCTTTATAAAATAAAATGCATGATAGCAGTATTAGGTTTATTTCTGATGCAAAATTCACTGTGCAATTGGGACTCCTTGTGAATAGTTTGTTTTTGTTATTATTACTCTGTCCCTTACAAAATTAGACATGCATCTACATTAGTATAGCCCGTTTGGCAACGATTTATTTTAAAATGACAAGTTAAAATTTAAGTTGTTTTATAAGTTATGTTAAGTTGTGACTCAAAAGTAAAAGCGTTTGACACCAATTTGATTTATAAGTCAGAAGTTAAGTTAAAACAAATCATGAAGGTGTTAGACTGATAATGACTTATAAGTTAAAATAAAATTTAAAAATTACTAAAAAGGACATTACTAAAAAGATACATTGATTTAATAGCAAAATAAAAGAGGGGCAAAATGGACATTATATTTGGTCAAACTAATTTATTAAGAATGATTTATAAGTCATTTTTAAATAAGTACTAAATTGATGCTTATTTATTTTGACTTATAAGTTAAAAAAATAAGTCATTACCAAACACCTCAACAATAGCAAATGACTTATAAGTCATTGCCGAACACCACCCTAAAACGACCGACTAACAATTTTTTTTTTATTTTTCTAAATATATCCCTAACATTGGAATATAGTAGTGATGGTGTGATAGTATTCAATCTATCTACATATACGATTATGTAATGGCAAGTTAGTAAAGGCAAGTTAGGAATTGCGTATCAATTTATAGCTTGAAAATAGGAAATGTTTATCTAATTTTAGAACGGACTACCAGGGAAAATGTACGTCTCATTTTGGAACTCTATCTATTATGTTCTTGCTTTGTGTTTGTTTGTTATGTCGGTATCATGTGCTGTATTCTTTCTCATAACATATTGTGTCATACTATTTCCTTCTAGATCATACATTTTGGTGACAAGGTTATCCTCGAGGATCCTATAGAGAGGTACATCTTTATTAAATCAACTTATTAATGTCATTTTCTAGTGTATACATTGCTCACACAAATTGTTCAACATTGTATCTCAAGGAAATACATCATGTCTATTAAAAAAGTTATACGTGTTAGCATATTTTTAAAGTTCTTAGATACAGTCGGATGATTGAAAAACAAATTGGAGGTAGTTATCTATATGTGCTTTAGAAGCACAAAAACTTTTAAGTCTGGAATAAGCCCGTATCGGATACTGATACTTTATGGATACTATTAGGCATGCGTCTGACACTTCTCAATGTGCCCATAATTTGAAAATAATTTTTAAATTATGGGCATGATTTATTGTCTCCTTAGATACTTGTTAACGTGTACCTATGGAGTATGAACATTAAACAATATGATATGTGTTTTCTCTTCAAGTAAAAGAAGTATGATTACTGAAGGAAACAGAAAAGAATCTTATTTTGAACAGGAGTATATGTGGATTATATATATGATAAATAACATGGTAAACATATGACTATTAATATAAACATAGATATGTATAATATCCTACGTTTTATAAATGTCATGTAAGCATATAGTGTTGTGTCCTTCTGGTATCCCATGTCTGTACTTATTTATGTTGGACCATTTACATGGGACCTCATTAGATGAGTGCTATTAGTAGATGAAATAATTTTACGTTTTTCTGCTGAAAATAGTACATAGACGATACTTCGATAAGCTGATCATTATCTTTTTTCAAGCGACCCATGTTCGTTTATTTTCTTTCATTTATGAAATCCAACATCTTTTTCTTAGTAAAGGAAGGAACTCACCTTACTTTTTTTTAACTCACCTTGACCTTTCTTTTTCTGGTGTGAAGACCATTGTTAGGATGTAGGAGACAGTTCAGTTTCTAATAGTGATTAAATTCTGTTGTTGTCTTTATTTTTGCAGCTGGCCTATATGTGATTGCTTGATTGCCTTTTATTCCTCTGGGTACCCCCTTGAAAAGGCTGAAGCATATGCTGCCTTAAGAAAGTAAGTCTTTCATTCTGCTTTATTTATGTTGTTCTCAAAACTTTATTAACTCTATTATTTTCTGCTTGAATGAATCTTAATGAAATACTTAGTCCTCGTGATTGTAGTGAGACTAGAGATTGCCATGCAATAAAAGATTTTATTTATCTTCAGGGGTGCAACTCGGATAAATATGATTCTTACTACAATAATTAAACTTTACAAGATTTGACTATATATGTGTGTACCTGCTGCATACATGGTTATATGGTTAAGTTGCGTTTGATATACTTGGAGGCATGTATAATTATTGTGCCATGCCATGATTGCAGATTACTTCTGAGAAGCTTTAGGTCATGTATGGGAGGTCCTTATAATATATTTTAGGCTTGTAGGCCTAGGTGACATTCTTACTATCATATGCATGTTTGTCAAAATTGTTAATGGACAACTTAAATAAACGAATTAACTGAGTTCTGTTTGCGAATGTTAGCCATAGAGTTGTTTGACTTCTTAGGTGCAGAAGGATAGTTAAGTAACTTAAAGCACTTCATAAATATGCTTTATCTAACACAAAGTTTTATGTCAGTAATGATTATTTTTGGAATATTATTTAAAGCTAAATTATAATAACCCAAAATCAGGCATTGATCAATGGTTTTGCCTGGCTGTGAAATATTGAAATTCTAATATTTGATTTACCTCTTGAAAAATTATTTAATGAATGCTTTCTTGCATGATGGTATAGTTGGGGAGTATTGGAACAGGGAGGAAAAGGACTAGGAAGAATAAGCTCATCCTTTCCATTGCCATAGCAGTTCAATTGTTAACAATGTCAGGGTCAGGGCCACTAGCATCACTAATAAAGTAACATGATGTCTTTATAAGAATGTGAACCCTTCTGACCGTAGTTGAAATTACGACTCTGATGTGGATTTTGCCACGTACATGAATTTTGAATCATACTTGAATATATCTACTATGGATTGAAGGTTTTTATCAGATGACATCATTATCATGAGTTACCTCACTCTGTCACGACTATCATTTTTCCAAGGTGTCGCTCTTGGTTCTACAATCTCCACCTCCGATGCTATGGCCACTCGATCATTGACCTCCTTGGCCAAACTACTAAACTAGTCCTGGTATCAATCTGGCACCGGGCCAGTATGCCTCTTGTTACTATTTCTATTCCAGCGTCATTTATATCACACTATACCTATGTGGTCATCACAAGTGGTAGTTGGTACTATGACAACTTCCAAATTATTTCACCACAACAGTACCACTGCATGTATGAGCAGACTATCTTAATTTTAACCGTGGTATAAGTTTCATTACCCCTCGGCCATTGCCCTTTCTGATAGGATATCAACTGAATCACAAGGCAAACACTTTTTCTAGCTGTTTTCGGCTAGAAATTGTTTTGATTTGGACGTGGGTTGTTTCCCTATGGTATATGGTGTTGTATGATATTTTCATAAAGCAGCAGTTTATGGCTTGTAGAGAGGTATGCCCAAATGAAATAAGATTTTGTGGGTAATTTATTTATTCATTACCCATTTCCTAGCTCATTATAGATCTCTACTTCTTTATACTTGACATGAGTGCATAATGCCTGAATTTTTGTTGGAATGTCTGTACTGTTGGCACTTTGGATGTGCGGAAGCCAAAGAAAGTGAACATAGTCGTGTTTTTGTTCGTTCTCTCTCTGTCCTGCTGCTTTATATCTATTTGGTCATGGCTCTCTATATGCCTAAAAGAGTGATGCACTTTAATTTTCTCTAAAAAAGAGTCTCAAATCTTTATATGAATTTCATTTCTGTGAGATTGATTTCAGAGGAGTTCCTCTTCTGTTACTATATTTGTTAGTACCTTTATCCTAGATGTATGGGGTCAGTATAAACTCTCGAATGCTGCTTTGAACCCTTTTGCAGTTCCTGAAGAACCCACGTGTCACAATACTGTATGCATTCTTTGTTTCAGGCCTTTCCTTGTAAATGAATTGGATCCTCAACACCTTCTTCACGATAGAACGAAAGTATATGAGGTATGATACTATGCTAGTTTGACATTGAAAAGTGGACAATTTTATTTTTGTTTTTAGAGTATTTAATAGACTGAGCTAGGATATCAGCATCAGATTATCAGTTATAGATGATATAATACATGTTTAGATTCATCCTGTATTACTAGCTTTGGTCTGGTTTTTTAACCATGGAAGCCTGTTAAAAGGCTGCTTATTATGTAGTGAGGTTGATAGTCTAATGTTGGATTAACCAGTAATCTAAGGAAATCCTTTAAAGAGATATATATACCTCCCTTCAGTTATTGCAGAATGCAGAGGATCCTTGTTGGCTTTATGCAAACTTTTTGAGTGAACACATTCTTCTGTAGATTTATTTGGGGAAACGCTGATATTGTGGCTGATTGGTCTTATGGGCATGTGGATCTAATGGTGATACAAGGTAGAATTAAAGATTTGTTTTAGTGAGTGGGAATTTTAAAGGATCAACATTCTAGAAATTTATTTCTTGAAAAGGTATATGGAGATGCATGCATTATTCATGGAGGAGATAATGAGCATACATATGAAGTCACTATTCACTAATTTAGCTTTGAGATGCGAACCTTAGAATGGCAAAGAAAGTATATATTTTTGGAAAGATATGATATCCATTTGGATGTCTAACTATTATTCTTGGTCATCCTTTGGTCCATCTAAACCTTGAATACTAGAAGAATTCTATTTTCTTCTTTCCCCTCTCTTATGTATTCATATGCATCTTTTTTGTTTTGTTGGTCCAGTGTCTTGAAATGTATGGTATTCCTGTTCCAAGATATGCCCTTGTGAATAGAGAAGTTCCATATCAAGAAGTAGATTATTTCGTTGAGGAAGAAGATTTTGTTGAGGTTCGTGGGAACCGTTTTTGGAAGCCTTTTGTGGAGAAACCAGTTGATGGTGAGTTTTTTCTTTATAATGATCGATTTATTTCTTTTTGCTGCTATTTTCTCTAATGTCTGATGATTTTATGCCATGTTTTTGCTGCAAAACAAGATGATCAACTGAAAATTAAAACCAAGCTTATACATAGAACGCATAGTTGTCACGGTGCCCAGCGAGTCATGGCGGTAGCTGACTGCCGGGACGCCTAGGCGACAAGGCGACCGCCATGGTGTCCGTATGGCGAGTAGCGACAAGTCGTTTACAATGTGCAATGTATATATTATTTATTTTACTTAACAAGTATATTGGCAATAACATTTTATATACATTAAAACTCAAAACATAACACTATGGAATAACATTAAAGGCATAATTATGTAAATACTTAGCAATGACAATCCAAAAATAAAACATTTGATATTAAAAATTAGTAAAAGAAATGAAGAATTCAACAAACATCACATAAAAAATAAAGTTGCAACCTTCACAAATACGTAGGCTGATAAAAATGTGTCGAATTCGATTGAATTCGATTACTGATAAGTTTTTTAGAGTTTTATTTCCTTTCTCCCTGGTTTTTAAATCGATGAGTCATAGTTAATGGATCAGAACTGTAAAATACTTTGATTGGGCCAGAGCTGCCAAGGCGTCTCAAGGCGCATGCCTTAGAATCTCCACCTCAAGGCGCCCATCGCCGTATCCGTTTTTCATCGCCTGAACTCATATGTGACACCTTAACAACTATGATGGAACGTTTTTATGAAATACTGATTTTGGTGGCAGTCTGTTATTTCTTGGCGGGGTTAGATGAAAGAAATTGGATCCAATTTATGAAATTTGAAATACAAGTCACTTAATCTTACCTTAGGAAAAGCTCAGCCATAGTAAATGATGACTGGGTTGTTGAAACACTGTATCTTGAATAGAGACTGGATTCTCTTTTGAGTTTTGACACATCACGACTTTATTATAGTAATTATTTCAAAACATTATTGCATATGCACACTTTCAAATCTTAGATGGAAGTTAACCAAAAAATAGTGTTGGGTAATTGCTTACCCATAAAATAGTAAAACAAAAATGCTGGAGAAATCATTTAGCCTTAACTTCAGGTCTGCAATGAACAACGTGAGAAATATGGTATCTAAAATGGATTGTCCTGATTCCTCTATGCTTTGGACACCAGAATTTGAATGATGAATGGAGAAAGGAATGAGAAAAAAGACATTTAAACAACATGACACGCGTTCTTTCTTTTCCCGTCAAAGTGATAAAAGCAGATGGTGAATTTTTTAGGTTAATAACTAAGGCCAATATTGAAATGATTTTATTTGGAAATAGAAGGAAAGAAATAAGGTTTCACAGGAATTTTAGGTCTCATTCCAGTGGATGGTCAAATTTATTAGCCAGAAGGTATCAGGATGTGCCAATAAACGAAATTACTAAAAATAATATGGCAACAATATTGACTTTAACTTGTCAAAAAATAAGTATTTGACTTTATGTGAAGGTGAAAAATTTCACCTTTGATACTTTAGCAGTTTAACTTAGCTAATTAATGTTGCCATACTACATAATTAATACTTTTAATTTAGTAGCACATTAAGGTGTGAATATTACTCTCAATGTAAAGTAATGAGACTTGTTTGGTCTTTTGTGAAGGTGACGACCACAGTATAATGATATATTACCCTAGTTCAGCAGGTGGGGGCATGAAAGAATTGTTCCGAAAGGTGAGTTTTGGTATGATCTTTTAGTCACTCTCGGTTTGGGCTTAAATTGCTGAAATACAACTTATTTTCCATTGTGATGTAATGCCATTTGAATGCTTTTAGGGCTTACTAATATGTTTTGAAGTGGGGTTAAAGAAATTGCAGAAATCAACTTTAAATACTTTTTGGTTGGTTGGTTCTGTCATTATTGGCCATATCTAACCTGTTTTCACTTTTCAAGTCATGTTTGTTTTAGGATTACTTAGTTCAGTCGGCTTATTTTTACCTTTCTTAGTGCATATTATAAGTATGTGTTATTGTAACGCCCCCAAATCCGAGTGCTTTCCACAACGGATCTAGTGTTGACTAAACATCATCTTCTATAACATTCCCCAACAATAAACTTGGTGAAAACTCGTTTAATTAAAAACTTAACATCATACTCTTTATTCTAGAATCGTAAACTTTACCATTTTTGGTTACATCTCAAAGTTATTAAAATTACAACTTATTCTAATGTATTAAATATGCAAATCCTCCAACCCTACTTCCTCTCGAGTATTCCATAACTTCAATCCATCACTAAACCCTTCTTCTCAACTTCATCACCATTTATATATCATAGACTTTTAATATTAGCAACCAGTCAGTTCCCAGGAAAGAGGAGGCTTTCCGAAAAGAATTTCTTCTTATTGGCGCGCAATTAGATAACCTAACCCCTTTCCTTGACAGAACTTTCTAGACATCACCAATAATATTAATCTAACATAGTTAAATGACTCCTAAATCTACTAGCTTAAATGTACACAAACAATACATTCTTATAATAATTCCCAACTCTTTTAATCATATCTCCAAAGTTATTACAACTTTAAGTTCTATTACATGAAAAGAAGACAACGATAATAATCTCTTAACCTAACTACTCTTCTTTCACTTTCTTTTTACTGCCAGATTCTACTGGTAATTCTTCCTTAACTGCAAATAAGATTTTATTCGCAAGAATGAGCACAAATGCTCAAGAAGTTTAACAGATAACACATTTCACACTTCTCGAGTTTATACAGATAATAAAGTTCACACTACTCAAGTTACACAGATAATAGAGTTCACACTACTCAAGTTATAGGGTTTACACTGCCCAAGTTATAGGGTTCATATTGCCCAAGTTAAAGAATTCACAATCCTCAAGTTATAGAGTTCACAATACTCAAGTTATACAAGTAATTCACATATCACAACTAACTTCACACAACAACTGAAATTCAAAAAAGTTTTATAGCACATCGTTGCACATAAAAACAGTTAGAAATTGCACATAGTCCGAAAAACTTACCCGATTCCGCTTCTATAGTTTACGCTAATTTTTGTGTCTTTCGTTCAACCTCTTGAAGTTGCAAGCTTTACGTTTATCTTGAATAAGCAAGACTTGATCTTTCTCTCAATTATAAATATACTTACTATGCTCTCTCTTAGAATTGCTTTGGGATTTAATGAAGGTTATTAGCTAGGCATAAGGCTTCTATTTATAGGCAAGCAAGACCTAAGACACAAGCAAGAAATGTGGCCACATCTCACCTCTTAAAACAAGCCAACACCACAAGCAAATTAATAAGTCACATCTCACCATCCTAGGCTTGACAACACATTAAAGGAAGTTAAAGCCAAATTGATGACTAAATCTTCAAAGCAAGTAACAATACTTACAAGTTTGTAAGTATTACATACTTCCATAATCGCCAAAAAGCCCTCCCTTTCTCTACACCATAATCTGATCCCACTTAGTTTAGTTATTCCAAACTTAGTTTACTTTCTAGTTACTCATTAGTTAGGTTTCCTAATTAATCCGGTTAGCCAAAATTTGTTGACTTTCCCAAAGTTTACTTTAGCGTTTTTATGAATAGTGATTTAATTTTTTTATGAATAGTGATTTCCTAGCTAAGTTTTACAAAAAATTTCAATACTTTATACTTAGAATGAAACCACACACATTCAAACATATAACACATAATTTCAATCATCAGAACATCTTTTATTAATCATATAAGATTACATTTACAAGCTTTATAAGGATTTCAAAATATTTCAGTTATCATGTCATATCAGAAACTTTGTTGGTAATCCACTTGCAATTAACATTCTAGAAAATGTGAAAAGAGAGAACATAATTTACTTTCAGAGCTTCTAAGATAAGGAGAAACATACATAAAACCTTCTTCTTTACCTTTTCAATTATATATATATATATATATATGTTCCAATCAAACACCAAGTGTTTCTTTTCTACCGATTGGAATGCGCTCTCTCAAAAATTTAACTTCTTGAAACCCCAAGAGAAGTGGGTGAATGGCAGAAGCCTTGAAAGAACATAAAAAATCGCTAGTACCATTCCTCACACTTAAGACCAAGCTTGCCTATTCAAAAAATTAGTACTTCATTAATTTTTTTTAGAAACTTATACAGTTGAAGCTTTTCTATCCAACTTCAAATCTTCATTTATTTTGATTTATTGGCCATATTTGTTGTTTCTATTCATGCATTCCCAATTCATTTAAGCTTTGTTTTTTTACCTTCAGGTTGGTAACCGGTCAAGTGAGTTTCATCCAGAGGTAAGAAGAGTGAGACGTGAAGGCTCATATTTGTATGAGGAATTTATGCCAACTGGAGGGACAGATGTCAAGGTTGTCTAATTTATGATCTTGTAGCTCCATCGATGGATTTATCTATTTTTCAATTATTAGATAATGAAAGCATGTGCTATTCTTCTTGCTCCTCCCTAAAGTAGTAATTCTATTGCATTGAATTTTTGAGAACATTCATGAATCAACAACTGTTTTAGGTTGTCAAGAAAAAAGTTTCAAGGTTAAGGATGTTGCATTGACTATTGCATGGAAATTGATTGATTATCAAGACTTTGGGAGTAACACCTTCCACAGAGAACTGTTTGCTAGAATCTCATGAAATCAAGCTTTAGTAGCAAGGAGGGACCTTTGGTCAATAATATTAGCTGGTTGGAGAAAGGTGTAAATCCAATGTCGTGCTATGCATTTGAAGGTCTCAGTAGCAGTAGCTATTGAAACCTTAATAATTCAATAGTTGAACTATTATTCTAGTATTCACCAAACAAAATGACACGTATATCTAGAAGCACCAAGCATAGTTGTCACGGCGCCATGGCGAGATGTGACGATAGTTGACCACTAGGACGTCTAGGCGATAAGACGTCCGTCATGGCGTCCATATGGTGACATATCTTTAACAATGTGCAGTTTATACATTATTATTTTACTTCAAAAGTATATTGAACAATAATATTTTATATACGTTAATATAATAACTAACAATATGGAATACAATTATATGTGTACTTCACAATCAAAATTCAAAAATAAAACACTTGACATTAAAAACTAGTAGAACAAGTCAATAAACACCACATAGAAAATAAAGAATGATGACTTGCCCATCACCCATTACAAGTATAATAAGTAATAAAATTATACGACATAACAAATCCATGGGTCATGGGAAAAAATGACAATCACTTAACTTGGGCCAGCTATCAAGGCGTGAGCTTTGGCGGCTCGGTGTCCAAGGCCTCGCCTTGCCTTTCTCTAGTGCCACCTAGGCGTCGCCTAGGTGACGCCATGACAACTATGACACCAAGTAAATCCCAGCATGTTAAACAATTTTACTGGAGGCATGCCGTAGATGAAGAAAGACCTAGTGATTAGTGGTCTCCACCTTTTATGCACAAGGCAGATACTTGTGAGAGTTTTCTTTTCCTTGCTCTCTTGCTTTCTAAATCTAAATTATTTCTGTGCGAATTCATCATGAATATTCATTAAAAGTCTTATATAAAAACAAGTTGTAACAATTAGTTGAGTGAAAATTTCTGTTTATAGAGTGCTTTGAAGCAGTGTATGATGTTTTACAAACATACATTAGGAGTGCGTGCTAGTATCAAAAAAAGTGGCACCAATCAGTTCAGCGTTTGCTGCTTATGTTTCTTATATCTGTCAGGTCTTTTGAATTTGTATCTATGATGGTCATATGCTCTGCTCTCTTTATCTTGGCAAAGTTTAATCTAATTTACATTTTTTAACATTCATTTTTCATAAAGATTGCTTGAACTTACCTTCATGTTATTGTAGGTTTATACAGTGGGCCCTGAATATGCACATGCGGAGGCAAGGAAGTCTCCTGTTGTAGATGGCGTTGTTATGAGAAATCCAGATGGAAAAGAAGTACATACTTTTTACATTTAAACATCAGCAAAACTCCATCTCAAATCAGTTTTCAAGATGTATCGAAAACACATTTTCATGTTTAACCTTTGCCAAGTAATGCACATGCTATTGAGTTTTAAGTGCATTTGAATTGCATCTGAATTTGTTATCTTCTGTCAGGTCAGATATCCTGTGCTACTCACTCCTTCTGAGAAGCAGATGGCAAGAGATGTTTGCATTGCATTTAGGCAATCAGTAAGTCAGTTTTTACCCGTAAAATAATGCTGGTCATTGTTAAAGCTGCCAACTTTATGATGAATCTCATACAGTAGTTATTGTTTAAATTGTTAAGGGTTCATTACGATAATTGTCATTTTCCCCCACTTCTGAAGTTATATTATCTAGAATGCTATTTGTTGTCCCCTGCCCCTCTTGTTTCTCTCGTTCAGCCCTTCGCCCTCTCCCCCCTCTTTTTCTTTGTCTCATATGTGTTGTTTCTCTGCATTGGAAGAATTACTAATTACCTAGATGTGTAACTTTTCAATACTACAAGATTAAGCTGCGTAACCTTGATTGTGCTCTTTCAGTTTTTTGTTTCCCATTCACTGCATTCAATTTTATTAGGTTAATTATTTGTGCTCGACTTTAAATGGAGGGGTTTGTCATAAAGATTAACGCTCTTTACTGTTTAGATGATGTAATTCATTGAAGTGCATAACAAACCCACTGGACATGCACAGTTATTAACTGTTTCTACCAATAAATTTTATCGGCTGTTGTAATTCATCTCTTCATGATGCTTGCAGGTTTGTGGGTTTGATCTCTTGCGTTGTGAGGGCCGTTCATATGTCTGCGATGTTAATGGATGGAGTTTTGTAAAAAATTCCCACAAGTAACCTCATTATTTCCTTATTTATTTAAGTGATTATCTCGTTAGTATTGTAATGTAGTCTTTATATTTGTCCATAATCAAGCTTTCTTTACTTTTTTCTTTTGGGTATGGATAAATTTTTTGCACGGACTTGCAGTATGAACTGAGCTAATATTGTTGATACCTCAATTTTTTATCACTTTGTCATTCAGTGTCTACTTCAATTGCATTTGATGATTTAAATCATATGTCCTTATAATGATAAACTTAATCAACCTCCACGACCTCTTTTTTACTGTCTCTCTCTCTCTCCTCTTTTCTCCCTCTCTCTCTCTCTATAATATATATATCATACCCCTGTCCTAAATGGTAAGCTTGGTAGGAGCATATAAGTGATTGAATTATTGAGGGAAGGAAAAATAGGAGGGATACTGTCTTTCCTTTCTTGTGTTTTGTTGTGTAGGAAAGAAAGAAGGCAATAGAAGGATTTTGTTGCATATCATCACTGCTAATCCTTACATGAAAGGGGGAAATTTTGGGTTGAGGAGTAGTGCTACATATATGCACTATTCTATGTAGGAATTTTAAAAAATTAACTTACGGCATATGATACCTGAATCTTTCATGGTACTTTTTTCTGGTGGATTCATTTGCTTTCTTTCTTTTTCCTTTTAAATCCATATCAACATAGAGCGTTTCTATTTCTCTCTAATAGTTTTTTTTAATATTTTAAATATAGGCATTAGTATTATAGTACATATCTTAAAACTTGTGATTTTCTACCTTTTTTTTTTATCTTTATGTTGATTATTTGAAAATCAAAGGATAAGTAGTTAAACTAACAAGATGGATTGCTGATTTGTATATTTTAATTAATCCAACCTCTGGTCTGATTGGGTACAACATAACATATACAATCAGCCCCTTTTGTTTGTGTTTATGCGCTTGTGGAAGCGTGAGCACTGTATTTTTTTTTAAATTAATATTTTTAATACTACTAAAAATATTTCCACCAAAATCATGGCAGGCCTTCCCACCTTGCTTAGAAGGTGGATCTGCCCCTATTTCTATATATTGGTTTGTGTGCGTCTGGGTCTCATGTATGCACAGGCATGTGTATGGTATATTTATGAAATGTAATTATTTTTTTTCATCCATGCGATGCTTTCGTATCTTTTTTTTGTAAAAATATAGTTATGATATTAGTTGTTAACTATAGGTATTATGATGATGCTGCTTGTGTTTTGAGGAAGATGTTTTTAGATGCAAAAGCCCCCCATCTTTCATCAACAATTCCACCAATTTTGCCATGGAAGGTTAATGAACCAGTTCAACCTTCTGAGGGACTAACACGTATGGGAAGTGGGATTATTGGCACATTTGGGCAGTCTGAGGAGCTTCGTTGTGTAATTGCTATTATTCGTCAGTAAGATCAACATCCTTTTGGTTATTTCCTTTCTAGGGGGCAAGTTTTGTTTTCCTATTTTTAGTCATGTTCTACTTGGGCAGTGGTGATAGAACTCCAAAACAAAAAGTGAAGCTGAAGGTAACTGAGGAAAAACTATTGAATTTGATGTTGAAATACAATGGGGGGAGACCTAGATCTGAGGTGCTCTTTTTCTCAATATCATCCTATCTTCCATCTTTTTTGCTTAAACATTCAACATCTCTAACAAATACTACTTTTTTTTCTTATTTCTGTCCTGTTTGGCAGACAAAACTCAAAAGTGCTGTCCAGTTGCAAGATCTGTTAGATGCCACACGAATTCTTGTTCCACGTTCTAGGTCTCGATCCATATGAAATTTTGTTTTCCTTTTAATTATCTCTGAAAGTACATTGGTTAATCTGTTATGTACAACTCATTTGTTGCCATTGTCACTTCTCTTTTCAAATTTATCTCCAAATGCAAATACACATGACTTTACTCAAATTCACATATTAAACGGTGGTAATTTAAAAAAAGAAAGACAAAAAATACTACTCGTTCTATTCATTGTATGGAAACCTGAGCCTCATGGGAAATATTTTGATTCTAATTTTTAGTTTGTTTTCATAATGAACTAAAGTCGAATAACAGCCACCATGTAAATTAAAATGTGAAGATCAACAGAGAATAACATTGGAGGAAAAAAGAGATTGCTCTTTACATTATCTGTGTTTGGAAACTGGTACACAGTTTTGGATTGAGAAGCATAACAAGGCTCAATTAAGAACATATGTAATTTAACCATAAGATAAGAAAGATTAATTTTAGAAAAGATGATTTATTAATAAAAATGAAAAAAAAAACTTTAAGGATTAAAGGGACAAAGGTAGACTGCACCATATGTAGGCTTTAGATCCCATTGGGATTGGCACATCTTTTGTTGAGTTCTGCCTTTCCAAGCACATGCGAGAAAGGACGTGTTGTAATCTTTGAGCCCCACAAGGCTTTTTGGAATCTTCTCCCCTAGACGAAAGTCCAAACATGAACCTAAAAACTTCGGGTCATTTTAAATGTTCTAAGATTTCTTGAGGGAAGTACCCGATAAGTGGAGTTTGGGTCCAAATTTTTTTTTTTATGGTTATTGATTCTGAGCTATTATACATTAAAGGGTATGGATTCTTTCTTAGTTCTGACTCATGTCTAAGGCATCATGCACATTGCAGACATTGGAATAAAAATTTTATTGTTTCACTGTACCAAATTTTGAAGAGGAAGTCATTTAGAGGTTTCAACTGTCTGGACTATCTTCTGAACAAGAGAATAAAAGAAAGATTAAGCATAATTATATTGTAAAAAATGGTGTGTAGTCAATATCTAAGCAAGGTTAAGCATATGGTGTGTAGTCAATATTCAAGTGATGTAGAATTGGAACTTGGAGTGTTTGTCTATTCTAACTATCTTCAAATGTCTATATGGATTAGTTCATACATTCTTAAATTGTTGCATACCCTCTTATCTTCCAGTTTAATATGTTAACTCTTCATGTTTGCACTGTTTTGTACTCATATAGCTCATTCATGTTGATGCTTTTATAGCTTCTAATGCGGAATTAATGCATATAACGAGTCACATGGTACCTACAACCTGCTTATATTATAAAGAAACTTCTGTCTTTACTTTTATTTCTAATTAGCGTATGGAAATTTGTTCCGTACACATTAAATGATTTTCATTAGTTATACAAGTAAGAACAATACAAGCATACGTGCCTCAAAATTCATCCAGACTGTCTTCGATTTTTTTTTGTTACAGAGTATGTTAGGCCTGCCTTTGTGGCTTGTCAGTTTAAATCTTATTGTTGAGTAATGTATTTTATTATTGAAAAGGACACGTTATATTTGCTTATTGAGGCTTTTGTTTCAAACAAATTAATGTCTGAAATAATTGGAAATTTTATATAGACCTGATCGGGAAAGTGATAGTGAAGCAGAAGACATTGAGCATGCTGAAAAACTACGACAAGTTAAAGCTGTTCTTGAGGAGGTCGGATTTACATAGTTCTCTCAAATCATGCATTATTGCACTTTCATTTTTGTTGTGGTTAAATTATGAATATTTATTTTGAGTATGATTATGCTGCATAAAGAGGTCTCTAGTTTGAAGCATGGTTACCAGGAACGCTAATCAACTGGGTTTAATGAAATCAGCAACTGGGTTTAATGAAATCAGGTACAAGGAATGCTACCATTGGTAGAATGCACAAGGCATCTAGTTCTTGTACCACGATTCAGAACAATAGAACCCTGTACGCGGAATGGAGGATACTAAAAGTTCCTTGGTAACCCTGGTTTAAAGACATTATTTAATGATATGAGCTACATGAAGTAGATGTTTTCAGATTCTGAAGTTAGGTAGATTGCTCAAGATAATTATCTATCACGAGCAATTTATAGAATCTTCAAAATTTTAATCAGCATGAGAATGAACTTAGATTGTGTAGTTTGACCTTTTTGGACTCCTTGGGGGTGGGGGACATCGAAACTGTAGTGATTATGGTTAGCATGTTAAGAGTTTTCTCTACTCTTCTTTTCTTACTTTCTTTCACTTTTGACATTCATGTTTTGAACCATATCCGGTGACATGAGGTCATTTGTATTTTGATTTTGAGGATGGTTTTATGATAGTTGTCTGGAAGTATATAGGTAATAATATAAAATATGGGAATGATGATTTTTGAGTTGTTGTTCTCTACCATGAAAAGAAAAGCTCTCTCAACAATCAATGCTAAAAAAAATATTCATGGTACACTTGGAATTTGAGGACGAATTCTTTTCAAGTGGGGAAGTATGCATGTACACCAGTGAGTACTTTCGTGATTGTATTTGGATTAATTAGAAGACAAAAAGATGATTTTGAATCTAGAATATTACATTCCTATAAGTTACCTTATTAATTGTCCATAGTAGATTTAACCTAGTATGTTGTATCTAATCTAGAGTATGGTATGAGGTACATAATTATTACAAAGGATGGAAAATGGCTATGTAAATCTTTTGAGATGTAAACAGATTGCAGAATTCAGATTAATTATAAAATTTATCCTTGATATTTGATCAATGGATTAAGGATTGCTCCCCCTCCCCTATTTATCCTTCTCCTTTCTTGGAAGCCCCTAAGTTTTGATTCCTCCGTACTCTGTTCTATCCACTCGCATCACTTAAGTTGTTAAAGAGAGGGCCCAACAATGTATATCATGCTTCAACCCAGGAAGTTACAGTCGCTGCACAGGAACCTTTGCAATTCTGTATTTTATTTACATTTAGATTATATGGGGTAAGATTTTTTGTTGGAATCTAGAATCCCTTGAATTCTATGTGCATAAATGTGGGGATGCAACATATCTTACTTTATTTTGTGGGCATGTTTGTGTTCTCCATGAGTATTTTTTTTATCTGTTTCTTTCTATCTAAATAAGTAATATAAGATTGAAGAGAGAGTACAAAAAGGGAGAACAAGGAGTCCTTCAAGGATATACAAGTGAGAAAATAAAGAAACACGAATGAAGCACTGTCTGACAATCTTCATGATCATGTAAGCTAGCAACTTCTCTAAGAGCAATGCCTCCTGGATGAGTATTACTGTATTTGGAAGTTCCTTCCCTTGAAAATAAAAATAAAAATAAAAATAAAAGACGCATCCCCTCAACGTGTATCTCAAGTTGCATGAAAATGCAACTTGGTTAAACATGAAGACTGGAACAACCTAACTTTACCTTAAGATGTAGAAAACTTTTCCTCATCCTCTTAAATCATAATCATTAAATTAAGGTGCAACTTTTTGTTATCCAGGGGGGGCATTTCTCTGGCATTTATCGGAAGGTTCAACTAAAGCCACTAAAGTGGGTTAAAGTTACAAAATCTAATGGTGAAGGTGAAGAAGAAAGACCTGCTGAAGCATTGATGATTCTTAAATATGGGGGTGTTCTTACACATGCTGGCAGAAAACAGGTGTTAACAATTGTTAAACCTTGCATATGTTAGTTTATTTCTCTTGACTGTGCTGTTATATTTTAATCATGATCAGTGATTATTTTCTCTTATAACAAATGCTCCCTTCCCTTGATCACTCGGCAGGCTGAAGAACTGGGAAGATATTTTCGAAATGATATGTACCCAGGTTAGTACTTGTCAGTATTTCATTTTTACAAGTAAGATGTATTTCTTTGGAAGTTGAAACTTGCTCATTTATGAAGTCAATAAATTTTGTGTCTTCGATCTTTTGTCGAGAGCATAAAATGCTAAACTAATTGTCACATTTGCTATTGTACTACTTTTTTTCTAATTAAATGTTTTTATGCTTTTACGGGTTGAAGTTGTATCTCTGTGTTAAACAACAAAGTAAAGGAATTCTTGGGTGTTAAATGGTGTTTATAAACTGCCGGACTATTGCCTTTCACTTTTTGATTGTTGTGATCTTAGTGGATTGTACTTGAAGTTAAATTAAAACTTAATATGTTGAAGGAATAATCTGTCACTTCTGTATATATGCAAGGAGATGAATAAGAGAGAGTGACGATGGATCTATTTGAAGGAGATTTTCTTTTTTCCCAATGCAAGATCCACTGCTTGCATAGTAGAATATGTTTTGCATCTGACAACTGGCCTTAAATTCCTGCAATCAAAATTATGAACAGGCATCAGTTTCTGTTGCATGCATATTTTTATCATTTTTTTAGATAAAAGAATATTTTTATTAGATAGGGATGAAAGTATTTGGTGGCAAGAATATTATTTGTAATTTTTCCACTGCTTGCATAGTAGAATATGTTTTGCATCTGACAACTGGCCTTAAATTCCTTCAATCAAAATTATGAACAGGCATCAGTTTCTGTTGCTTGCATAGTAGAATATTTTCAGGAAAGTTCCACTTGAATTATGCCGGTGCTATGCTGCCAGATGAAGGCACTAATGTTGAGACATTGCATTTGCAATCCAACTTCTATGTGCCATTCTCATAAGACTTCAGTTCATTGGACATATGTGATTTACGTGTTGCCTTGAAAGATATTGCTCTTATAAAATCCCAGAGTGGGTGAATGACTTGCAGCAAGTTTCCACATTCACAGTCTATTTTAGTAATTTCTTGTATTCTACAAATACTTTTTTTGAAGGAATTTGACAAGAGCTTTGGTGTAGGAAGCACTGAAGAAGTAAGACTAAGAGTTCTTTCTTTCCTCGGTGCTTCTGTTTATGGTTTAAAATCACTTGATCTTTGCTTGGTTACTTTTCTTCCAAACTAATTTTTCAGTTTCGTCTTTGTAAGGAAATCGTAATATGTGGCTAACCCTTAGGTTTGATCAAACTTTTACTACCTAAAGAACTTATGTGGTCTTCATATTCTACATGATTGTCATTCACCCTTAAGATGACGTGGATGAATTTACTACCATCCTCGTCTGCACTATTCAACAACTCATTTTGCTGAAGTGACGATTCAGTACTTGCCTGCCTCTTGTTTGCTACTTACCTCTATCTTTTTAATCTCAGGCGAAGGTACTGGTCTGCTTCGTCTTCACAGTACATATCGTCATGATTTAAAAATATACAGCTCAGATGAGGGCCGTGTTCAGGTATAGTCTGAAATATAAGTGGATATATTTGGCTGCTTTTTTGAGCACCATCATGTTGTGCTCCTAGTGTTTACTTGGATTTCAATTTTTTTATCCAGTTTAGTCTCGTAAGAGTTCTTCACTTTCTTTCACTTGTTTTCCAACTTGTATATTGCTTAATCTCAGACTTTGGTATTGTGTATGAGCTGCACCATTAACTAAATATTTGCCAACAGATGTCCGCGGCTGCCTTCGCCAAGGGCCTTCTTGATTTAGAAGGACAATTAACACCAATCCAGGTTTGCATTCTTCTTCTCAGGGGTTTTCTTTTCTGTTTGCTGACTTCTATTTTTGATGACTGACATTCTATCTTCTAAAGGTTTCACTTGTTAGCAAGGACTCCTCTATGTTGGATGGACTTGACAATGCCAGTATTCAGATGGAAGAAGCTAAGGTTTCTCCTGTGCCTTTTACTGCATTATGTTGCTATGCTTTTTAACGAAGTCAAAGAGCAAAATTCCAGACTGGTGATTGATATTCACTGTCCAATAGAGCTAAGTTTGAGTCTGCTGAAGTTTTGCACATGTATTTTTGAGTATATTATGGCTATTTGCCTGTTAATATTTCTGACCCACCTAAGCCCTAACCTAGGGTTTCAATTTAAATCACCAAATTGGAACAGGATTATTAGTAGGATGTTGAAAGCCCTTCCCCACCTTCTTTTATTCCAGGCTAGGTTGAATGAGATTATAACTTCTGGAGCAAAGACGGTTCATAGCAATGGATCGTCTGCTAAACCTTGGATGGTTGATGGATCTGGACTCCCTTCAAATGCTTCTGAACTCCTCCCGGAATTGGTAATTCATCTTATGTACTTCTTTCCTGGATAGTATTCCAGAGTGATATCATTATTCTTTGAATCCAAAAATGAGTGTTTTTTCTGCTAACTTCTGACCAAATTGGTTGAGGTCCTAGTATCTATTGCCAGCCAAAATAACTTTCTAGGCAAATTTCACAATTTATTCATTTATGCGATTGGTGGTTCTTTACAATGCCCTCTTCTTCTTCATTCTTTTATTTATTATTTTTTAACTGTGTATATGAATATATTCCATATAACATCAGGAACTGCTTTTTAACTTGTCACGAGGTAAACCTGATTGGTGGAGACTACGGTTTTAAATAATTATCCTTGGTTTCTATGCGATTAAGTAGAAATTATTTGTCTAAAATTCATAAAATACCAAAATTGCAAAAAAATAATTTATCAAACTAAGACATGGCAACTACAATAATGTAAGTGCAATTCATTAACTGCCGCTCACAGCCTTACTGAACTAAACCCAACTATGCTGCCATCTTCCTCTAAAGCATTCATTACTCTCAGTGCCACCATGTGAACAACCACCCCCCCACCCCCCCAAAAAAAAAAGAAAAAAAAAAGAAGAAGCAATTCTAATGCCTGATTTAATCAATATATTTCCACCATCATCTGTACCTTCTATATCTATTGGTGCTCTTATTGCAATCATTCTATTCAAATACCTAGAAATTTAGTAAAATAAGAATGATAACAACTTAAAACAAAGAGTACTAGTATCAAAGTTCTATAATCTGCAAAAAGATTAGAAGAAAAGCCTCGTACTAGTTCTCACGTCAAACAGAATATATTGGAAAAACGAAGGGGTAGAAAATCACTTCTTCTAGTTCAGTAACAGAAAATGTAAACCTCAATGAAAATATTCAACACCCAATGACGATTGAAATATTAGGGAGGGAGGGGAGACCAAAGAAATAAAACCCTAAGTGAAAACATCTTATTGTTAAGTTAAACAACTTGCGAGGGTTAAACCAACACATAATTGTTCGAATTAATAACACTTTAATACATAATAAATATGTTCTTAATCTGCTGAATTGATGATTTTGGTGTTCATAGGTGATGAATTCTAAGAGATTAAGTTGATGCAGCATTTCTATTTGTGAATAGCAAGACAGAATAGTGAAGGTGGTCAATGATGGTAGATGTCACTGATGGGTTGATAGCCAGCAGTTTTGACTAGGATAGGAGGGATAGGAAGAAATGGGGAGTAAAGAAAGGGGGATTGCTGTTGAATGTTGATGGTTGAGATGCTTAACTGTAAACGTGGGCTATTGGTTTGTGTTGGTGGTTCTGAAGGTGGAGGAAGTACCAAGTTGGAGAAAAGACAGGTGTTTACTGTCAAAATGTTATGCAGTGATATGATGACATAAAAAAAAGGTTTAAGTAGTGATTATGATACTGTGAGTTGTAGTATATGTTTGATGATTTGATTAAAAAGTTCTGTGTAGCTGAGTTATTTACTTGCATGATAGATAGCAATAATATTTCACTGTAAGTTAACTTGCTGACTTAATGCATTTCTGTCACTAATATTAATGATGTATGTACATTTCGGCAATATGTTCAATTGAAGTGTTCATCGAAAATGTTCAATAGAAGCAAAGTATAAAGTTATGTCTGGAATGCAAGTATAGCCTGTAATTATCAATTCCCTCGTAATAGGTCGGTGTATCCACTAATTTCTTCAAAAAAAAATTATTATCTTTCAAATAGGTGAAATTGACAAAAAATGTTACTGAAAAAGTGAGGCTGCTCGCCAAGGTTGAAGATGAGAACCTGGCAGAAAAGAGCTCGTATGATGTTATACTTCCATATGATCAAGCAAAGGCACTTGGTAAAACTAGTATAGACATTGATCGTATTGCTGCTGGGTTACCCTGTGGTAGTGAGGGATTCCTTCTGATGTATGCTCGGTGGAGGAAACTTGAGAGAGACTTGTATAATGAACGGAAAGAGTGAGTATTTAATTGTTTACTTACCTAACTATGCTTGTACAAGACTAGAAAAGTTTTCATGTTTTGGATGAAGTTAATTCATTGTTCGTTTCAGTCATGGAAAGTTTTCAATTGAATACATTAATTTGTGGGATAAGATAGAAGTGCCATTATCATTTTCATTAATTTTGTGATTCATTTGCAGGCGGTTTGATATAACACAGATTCCGGATATTTATGACTCATGCAAGTACGTGTTCTACAAGATTTGAAAGTCTGATGTATAATGTATGGAAGAAATACCGACATGTATCCAAGTTCTTCAGATTTCTACTTTTCAAAATATTATAACAACTTCTTGTGATTTCACAAATTTCCACAATGAAGTCTCTAAACTGATTCTGGTAACTGAATACAACTCTTATTCTGACAGAAGGACAATGATTCTGGTTCTTTTATTTTTATGTTTTACGGTATATCTTTTCTTTACAAATATGTGTGCTCAGTACATGCATATTAATGTACATAAAATCTTGAACTTTGGAATGAACTGACCCATAATTAGCAATCCTAAGTATTGATGTGGTAAAGTTTTATCAGTACATTTGTTTCCTATTGCTACATCTTATGCAGTGGAGTAGATATACAAAATGGATGTCCTACTTTGACACATTTTTTTACTGGAATTCACTGATAAAAATTGTTTATTGTATATATGTTATTGTATCCTAGCATATGCTTGTAAATTTATTGGTTCCCTTTAACAGGTATGATCTCCTGCATAATGCACATCTTCATTTAGAAGGTCTGGATGAACTCTTCAAAGTTGCTCAGGTACACTTGATCAACTCTTATTAGTTTGTAAAAGAATTTTTCTCTCTCCATCCTCCCCCCTTTTTCCCTCCCTCTTTCTGAGTAACTTTTCAATGTCATGCCCTTTTCAACTCCTGCGGCAGAGAGCAAGTTATAATATTTAAGAGATCTATGCCTTCAGGGTTCATATCCTTCCTGTCAGTTGATTAGCTTTAGTTATTCTGATACTTCAAGGCAAGATGGGTTTAAAATTTGGACAGAACTGGGGCGTGTTTTATTTAAAACAATGGAAAAGTTTACTTCTGTTGTGATTTCAAGTATAACTCAACTCAACTCAGCAATGACTTTGTCCCAAACTAGTTAGGATAGGCTTTCAATGAATCCCACATGTAAGCGAAAAAGTAGAAAGGCAAGAAGAAACTAAAAAGATAAAACAAATTAAATAAGCAAAGAATAAAACAAATACTTTAAAATAAAAGAATAGAAATGCATGGAGATAGGTAAAATAAAAGTACACCTTCATATTAAAACATGCTTGCGCATGTACGCGTGCGTGCACACACACACACACACAAAATCATATATAAAGAGAAAAAAAACTAACTATCTACAGAAAACAGAGTGCAAAGAGAATGACCCCTTGATAATAAGCTACCTGAAGGTTGTCAAGTCTTGTGATGTTATCCTTATTTGCCTTGATGTTTGCCTTTATATTTCAGTTACTTGCAGATGGTGTTATTCCAAATGAGTATGGGATTAATCCAAAGCAGAAACTGAAGATTGGCTCGAAGGTAAAAACCATGTCATAACATTTATCCCATCTTAATTTCATACTAGTTTGTTTTATCTTTCATAAGGAAATGTGATTAAAGATTGCCAGAAAAGGACTTGATGTATACAAAGAGGAGAGGGGTGGGGGGTGAGGGTTAACACATTTTAACATGCAGGGGCTTAATTTTTTATCCAAGAGTGAATAATGAATGGTGGAACGGCTCAAGATATTTTTGGTTTTGGTGAGTTAGTGTATTTGAGGTTCTCATGAACATAGGGCTCCTATCATTGTGTTAAAATGTATTCACTGCTATTGTTACTGCACTCTTATTTGGTCTCTCTACTTTTAAATTTAGTATCCTTTGTGTTATAATGCCAGTGTTTGTTGATAGTATAAAGCAATATTTTTGTTTGCAAAAAGTAATAGACCAATGAATAAATGCATAAACCTAATGAGATTTTTTTTTTAATCGTCAACATATCAGGTTGCTCGCCGTTTGTTGGGTAAGATTTTGATTGATCTGAGGAATACTCGTGAAGAGGCAATCAGTGTTGCTGACTTGAAGAGTAATGAAGATCAAAAATCAACATTCACCAAGACTGGGACTGGGAAAGAAGATACAGATTATCAACGAAAGTCTCATACTAAGAATGAAGACACTAGAAAGACCAGTTTAACAAGTGAAATGTCAATGGATAAGGATGATGATGATGACAAAGAGACCAAATACCGCTTAGATCCAAAGTAAATACGTGATACTTTTGCTTCTTTACTTACAACCACCCATTCTCATGTGTAGAATTTCTCATTGTTTTGTTTATCCATGGGCAACTGGTATATAAACTTATATAGAAAACAATAGAAAATATGAAAGGGTACATCCTTATTCTTGATTGTATTAATGTTATAAATTATTTCCATCAGATATGCTAACGTGAAGACACCAGAAAGACATGTCCGAACGCGCCTTTACTTTACATCGGTCAGTTTACATTACCCCAAAATGTTTGTTATTCTCTTTGTTAGTTTCACACTATTAGATAATACATAAACTTGCAGCATCGAGCTAAAAATCATTTGCCTATGAATAAGAGTTATTGTGGTTCCTTTTACAATTGCCACCATGTAGCCTTCAATTATGTTGATAAATTATAAGGAATGAGTTCAGATTATTTTTATAGATGGCCATCTTTTTCACAGACCAGAAATTTCTAACTGCAAAAACCCACTCAGTGATGTCTTTTCAAAACTCATAATTGAATAGGCCTACATATTTAGTTTTTTTTTTTTACAACACTTGTATTATTAAGTTGTGTAAAGAAACTTTTTTATGTCGTTTTTTTGCTTCTTTCCACTTAAACTAATAAACTATGAAAACCTTTATCAGTTAGCTTTCAAGTTTCCTCGTCAATTTTCCTAGTTCTTATATAGTTTCAAAGTGAGATGTATATACCCTGAACTTCATTTTTATAGTTATTGCTACCTTGTTCACTTCTTTTTTGTGTTCATCCTCTAAAATTAATCTCTTTGTGTTGTTCAATGACAGGAATCACATATCCATTCCCTAATGAATGTTCTTCGGTACTGCAACTTGGATGAATCACTTCAAGGAGAGGCTAGCCTGGTCTGTGATAATGCTTTGGACCGCTTGTTTAAAACCAAGGAGCTTGACTACATGAGTTATATTGTGTTGAGGATGTTTGAGAACACAGAGGTTTGTTTTCCTTCCATTTCAAAATTAAAGACGGTATAGGCAAGTTTGAGCTTTGTAATGAGCATTTTGTTGCTTCATGCATCTACTACTTGTTTCTTCCGGTGGAAGCTTCATAATTAACATTACTTATCAACCTGGCTAATTGATTCATTTCCCCCCCACTGTAAACTATGAGTTCTTCAGAGGAACTGCTTCACTAAAAAAAACTATGTTTTAGTCCTTGAGGAACAGATGTGATCTCTGAACATGCCAGAACCTATCCTGTAGTCATAAAAAAAAAATTTGCTAAATTGTTTTCATTAATAAAAAATGACTTGTACATCTAGTAGTCATAATTGTTGTACATACATCACTTGGAAGTTCTGCAACTAAATCCAAAACTCACATTTCACATTTTAATTAGTTTGTCACTGAAAAGTTTGTCTTCTTTGCACATCAAGAGGGTTCCTTTCATGTGCAAGTCGTATCCCAAACTCGCATGGTTTTTTGCATCGCATACATCGCATAGTTTTTTGCATCTAATTTCGGACAATAACATTTCATATATAGAACTAGAATAATGCAAATTAACCACTCATATAGATCTGCTATTTTGGCCACAGTGAACCCTACTGTTACTCTTCTTGTATATGCTAAAATGCTCCGTAGTCAACTTGAGGATTTTTTTTCTTGGTGATGTATTAATTAATTAATGAATATTTAGTATTTTTAAGAGGGAAAGATTAGGAGCACTGCACAATTTCTTTTTCTAATACAAATATGCCCTTGTCATTAAAATAGTATGGGCCACCACAATCACCATAACCAAAGATAATTGTCAAGGGCAGATTGTAACAAATAAACATAATTGCCCCGTGCCCATAATTTTTGTCAAGTTAATATCAGCTCCCTTTTATAAGTAATTATATAGCTCTTATTTATTAGCCCATCCCATTGAGTTTGTGTAATTGTAATGCAGTTGGCGCTAGAAGACCCAAAGCGCTTCCGCATAGAGATGACCTTTAGCCGAGGTGCAGATTTATCCCCTTTGGAGGTAATACATCTTTATTTACAGAATATATACTTGAAACATTACCTTGATATGAACTGTTTTTTAGGCACATGTATTCTGGTTTCTATGAAATGTCACACGGTTCTTTACTGGTGTTTAAAATATACTTTGGGAAGCATGACTTGATAAGGCTACTTTAGTCCCTGTGTAGAATGCATTTTTGTTAATTGATAGTACTCTTTATCTATATTTCTACTTTTTTAAAATGAAGCATCTTTTTAAATTTCCACTTTATAAAGGAAGCAAAGCTTCTGCTTGTTAGTTGGGGTTTTGAAAAGTGGGGGGAGGGGGAGTGGAGGGAGGTCTTGTTACTAAGGGTGAGAGCCATTGTCAATGGACCCCATCATTTTCTACCTCTTTAGCAAACAATTTCTATTCAATAATCTTTTCACATAAATTTTAACCGTTAGTATTCCTATTTTCTTCCGTGTATAACACTTGTGTATGCAATATCACAGTCTAGTACTATTTTGTTTTGGAACACTTAGTTTATTCAATAGGTTGGAAACTTCCTGGCAGAAGTAGGATTGAGATAGAATTATCTAGCCACTCAACAGATCGACTTAAATTAGAGATTATAGACCTTAGACCTTGGTCATATTTCATTTATTTGAACAATTGAATTACATAATGTCATGGAGCGATTGAGGTATGGAATTGAAGCTGATAATGAGATTTTTGGTTTTTCCACAAGGTTTATTGTGTTTCCTGTTTTGCTTTGCAGAAGAACGACAGTGAGGCTACTTCATTGCATCAGGAGCACACATTACCAATAATGGGTCCCGAGAGGCTGCAAGAAGTAGGGTCATATCTGACATTAGAGAAGATGGAAGAAATGATTCGACCATTTGCAATGCCAGCAGAAGATTTCCCCCCGCCATCAACCCCGCAGGGATTCTCTGGCTACTTTTCTAAAAGTGCAGCAGTGTTGGAGCGCTTGGTAAATCTTTGGCCCTTCCACAAGCATGGAACTACCAATGGAAAGTAATAAATAGCTTAACCTTTTTTCTTCAACTTTTCTTTCAAATTCTTGCTCTTCTTTCTTGGTGACTTGACCACCTACTACCAAGTGAGTGGTTGTGGTCTGGTCCTTCAGAGGGAATTTCGGGATTTTAGAATATCGTACGACACTGCACTATTCTATTTTATTCATTTATGTCAATATTTTGCAATAGAAAGTGTGATGAACGAATTGAAATGAGAAAATTGTTAGACATTTTGATTTCCAAATATAATTCCATAAATACTTTTTCCGGTATATTGCAAAGATGGATACACTGTTTCTTCTAAAAAAAGGAAAAACAAGAAGAAATAGAGACCCAGGTTTTAGCTCTTAATTTAAGCCATACCGCTAATATTGCAAGTTTTAAAGTTAAATTGCCTAATAAAATGTAAAAGTTTAATTTGTACTATCGAAAAGATATGAGATGCAATTATTTAAGAATACCGAAAAGCACCCAAGCCGTTAATAAAAATAAGCATTCCGTGGGAAATTAGCACCAGGATTGAACGTTGCTGTAATGGTGGAATATAAACTTATATTTACTACTTTACTTTCTTTTCAAATATGAAGAGTTGGCAGCATGCCAGGCCAGCATCGCTGTGATCGTCCATACGTCAGCGTCCAATTTCGTATCAGGCAAAATTACAAAATCAAATGAACGTCCACAAGTATAGTAAGTTAGACCACGATAACCTTCTGATAAATGAAAAAAGACACCCGACCTATTTATGAAATAATTAAATTAGCAAAAAACATAATGGCTTATTCAAAACTTTATAAAATTGCTTATACTTTTCAAGTTGATCAAGATAACGTTGTGATATAGTAGAAAAGGGCATTTATAATCTACATATGACTGTAGTTGCAGATTTTGCGTCGCCAATTCTTTTCTCTAACTTTATTGGAATGGTACTGGAATACCTTGCTTCTTGTTCACTATTGTCATTGCCATATATCGTGTTCCCATCCCAATGGGTGCCTGCTCATCAGGACCCTCCCAGAATGGGGCTTCACCTTCACCTACCAGACGCCAGTACCCTGTCCTCAGAAACTCAGCTTGCTCTTCCGTGCAATTCTGTAGTAAAGCTTCAGCCCTAAAATTTATGCCAAGAGAACCGAGAAACTGAGATTGGGTAATAGGACCATGGACAGACACATCATCTGCAAAAAAAGTTTAGCAGTATGAGACCAATGCCCAGTGTAGCTCCCTTTACTTTCTGAAACTAAAATACTAGTAGCCCTGTAGCCCATATAGGAAAGAGTCTTACTTAATTGACATTTTTCCAAATATTAATATTTTCATTTGACACATAAGGCCTAAAAAAAGATTTTTCATAATAATATTTTTTATTATTGCAAGTAAAATATTGAAATTTCAAGAATGTCCAATACGTCAAAGCAATATTGAGATGCACAAAAAGAAATAGGGCTCTCATTTCTAGATGGAAGGAGTAGTAAAATAATATTAATCTACAGCCATCACAAGGATGAACACCTGAAGTTTCCTCAGCAGAGTGCCTGATTGCAGAAAAATCAACATAGGCACTGAGATCAGCAGACCCAGGTTCATCCAATATGTTGACAAACTTGTGTTTCCGAATTGCCTGCAAGATATATGATAATGTAAAACTGCCTTGCACTAGAATGCAAAAATACGGAAGCGAAAAAAAGGGAGAAAAATATCATGCATCACTGGAAGAACATTTTTCCAGGTAACCCAGAAGTAATTTATACATATAAAACAAGTGGTATTTGATATGTGATGCACGCTTGATCTACGATATTAAGAATTGATATATCAAAGTTTCCTTAGACAAAACAGAGAAATATTTTATTAAATACGTCATCTGTCTTGTATCTGTAGGGATAACAGAATACTGCTCGGGTACATGCAGACAAGGTCCCAATGCATCCTGCATGAATCAAAATCTGGAAATCAAGGTTACGTACCCTATGATTCTTTGATAGATAGACAAATGCTTTACATGCGTTTGTACTGCATCACTTTTTTAAGTGTATGTGTATACATATATTATAGAGAGAAGAGAAAGAGAGCCAATGCTTGAAATGCATATATAATATATTGATGAAGAAGGCCATCTTCTGCCATATATAGTGTGCAGAAACTGATGCACACTACTTATGATGCTGAGTAGGTAATAGAGCCCATCATCACATGACAAAAACTCAGTCACTGGAAATGAAGTCAAACAGAAGCAAACACAGTTAAGAGTTAAAGACAGCATACTTGAAGACTATCTGAGACTACTCCATTCAGGCCATAATCAATTATGAGGGCTCCACCACCGTCAGAGCTTATTCTTTTAGCAATGCTTTGAGTCAAATCCATTGCTTTTGGGCAAACCTCAATCTGATCAAGTTTTGCTATATTTTCGCTCTCAACCCACTTGCATCGCTTTATTAGATAAAGAGTAGCAGGTGTAGGCTGCGGAGATAGAACAACACGAAACCTGACCAATGATAAAAAAAAAGAAATCAACCAAATAAATCAAATTTTGTAGAAGGAATGCCCGGAATGAGACTAATAACTTGAAACTGGAATGGAAACCATACGACTGATCTTCTGCAATATCAATCATTTTCTCACACCAGCCACGAGAAGCTCTCTGGAGTTAAATCATAACATCAAATGATGCATAGAAAGTAATTAAATTAGCCACTAATATACACAACAAAAACAACAAGCATGAAGTCGTTATTTATTTTGTTTATTCATTCGCTTTCTTGTTTCAGTTAAATCATAACATCAAACGATGCATATAAAGTAAATAAATTAGCCACTAATATACACAACAAGAAACAACAAAGTTTTTTTTTAGTTTACTTGTTCGCTTTCTTGTTTCTTTTTGTATTAAATTTTAGTAGAAATTCTAGTCCTCCAACTTCTTTGTACCACTTTCGCCTCTAATAGATTATTATGTTTTAAAAAAAAAAAAAAAAAGATACATGTAAGGATAAAATAGTTGGTATCAACTTAATCACACCAAGAAGATTATGATATTATATCAAGACAAATGCTAAAAAGTTGCCCCTTGTTAAGAAGCATTTATGATGTCCTATAAATATTATTTTAGGAAGTATTGAAAAGTAATATTGAGGATTTGTAAAAGTATAATTAACATAATTTAGAAAATTTTGTGAAAGTCGATGATAATGCGTCTAATTTATTAGTGAGAGTTCCAATAACCAAATTTTGTGGAAGTCGCTGATAAACAAGTGCCCCAGGGCACTTATTAACAGGATCAAAACATGAAAGTTAACATACTTTGGAAGTAGAAACACAACAAAGGCTTCAAAAGTAACCGTACATACCTGAAATTGATGAACTGGTAAGGCATCGTAGAACTCGTGGGCAATGATGATAGTTGGCACTGAAAGAAAGCGCAGTAAAAAACTATTTTATTATGATAATAAGAAAGTAGGACTAATATCCAAGTAGACCAAGCCCAAATATTAAAAACACAAATTTCATAATGTTTAACTAAAATACAAACTCTGAATATTTTAAATGTTGTAAGATATTTTATTGAAATCAAACATAATTTTGCAACTTTTTCAAGTATACCAACTACTAGTCTACTGTCAAGTCATATAAAAACTTCTTTATGACAAATAGTAAAACAATTTATTTATTTCCAACAGCAAAACTAGAAAAACAAGAAGAAATAAAGAGTGTCGTGCCATAAGAGATATGGCAGAATGACAAGCACCTAACAACAACCATTACTGCTCCCAAATCAACATCATCACCCACCTGTATTTTAAACCAGTACTCCACCCACTCCTTCCCCACTCAAATCACCCTACACACCTTCTCCAAAGGAAAGCAGTATTTCCCATCATGACATAACCATCACTTCCATCATTGCTAGAGTGCCATCCTACAATCATCATGATGTCACACCAATTGACACATCCAGCTCCAGCTTGAGATTTACGTACACCTCCAATCCACTACAAAACCATACATCTATGAATCACTACCTTTTTGAGAGCTTTATCTCCCTGGATGTCACCACTGGCAAAACTTCCATCAACCACAAAATGCACACAAAAATCCTCAATTAGCTTGTGTCAGGCGTTAACAACACAGCTCCATGTTTAATTGTTTATATGACTGTCTAACATCACATTTGTCTTACAAGCGAAAGGTCCTGATTTTGATCCTGATGGCATCATTTAATAACAACATCATAGTAAATTAGTAATTATCATAGAAAAGGCCTATGCTCAAGATAACCCCTTACATCCTGATGGGATTTGGTCTAGTGTTGCATGCCATGATATTGGACTTCCGGTCAGCGTGCTAATGATTTGTTTATCTACATTCTCGCAGGCACCATCCTCATCCGTACACTTTAGGTTTCCATGTTGAAGTTTCTGTAATGCTGGACTACATTCAACCATGTGTATGTGCAATGATTTAGTAAAGCTGTTGAATTTTGATGAACCCTACAGAGACATGCCACAAGCTGCCAATTAAAAACTTGAACCATCCCAATAAACTAATATCATAAGAGTGTGTGTGTGTGTACATATAAAAGTGTCCAAGTATTACAGTTAGTTTTTCCTTTATTTGGAGATAGTGATTGAGTTGAAAGATAGAGAGCTCCATGGTATCGTACACGTAGAAGGTCGGCCATAAGAGTTCCTCTTCCTGGACCCAGCTCAACTAGGTTCACTTTATTTGGCTGTCCCATTTGCTCCCACAGGCACATAGCCCAAACACCAACCATCTAAAGAAAGATGAGAGAGTAAAATCACATTCTGGTGACGGTATGAATCTTGAATAAATCATAGTACTAGAAACGAAATATATTTTTGTTAAAATGTTGGAGCTAGTGGTCCAGAAAAGAAAATTAAAATCACTGAACAAAATTACAAGGAAAGAAAGCAATAATACCAAAAGCTGATATCTACCTAATTTAATTACCTCTCCAAACATCTGGCTTACTTCAGGAGAAGTTATAAAATCGCCTCCTGCTCCAAAAACGTCCCTATTCATATAGAACCCAGCTTTAGGATTTGTCAGAACTTCCTCCATATACTCGGCAACTGAAATAGGCCCTCCACGGAACTGGATACATTAAAAAACATTCAAATACCGATATTAAAGACTTCCAGCTAGCCAAATATCTAGTAGTGCATGAAGAATATCAAAATCCAGAAATTCAAATATTTTCCCATATTCCAAATGCAAGCAACAATGAAATTTCCACAAACAGTGTATCTACAACATGAAAAACAGAAAGAGAAAGGTGTATCATAAACCTTGATGATGCCTTTTAGATGCTTAACAAGCTGAGAGTCTGAAGATGCTTCATGAGAATGCTCTGCAAAATAAAATAAAATAGTCACAAACAGGCTATAACACTAAAATCCTACAGTCCTAATATGTATTGTATAGAATTGGAGGAGAGAGAGTGAACCAGGGGGGTTATATAAGCCAGAGCGATCGATGGATAGTTTGGCAGAAGATTGAGGAGTGAAATTATGGGATAGGTTTGTGCCCTCGTCTTCCTCATCCTCCTCCTCCAAGTGTTTGACGAAAGAAGTCACAGGAGCTGGGGAAGAGGAGGAGGAGGAACATTGTCGAAAGGAGAAGAAACGATGGCGTTGAGTCGAAGCTTGAACTACTAACCTTCTCAGCATTATTTCCCCGGAATCGGAAAAAGTAACCTGCTTATCGGTCTGAGATCAGAGAAGTCACTACCTACCAGGATTGAGAACAGGACAGGACCCAAATGTCCAACATAATGGAGTACTCCATGTAGGAGTGGTTATCAATCCTTATTATATACTCCTATATAATTTTGCTCTCAAATATTGTTAGGGGTATCATATATGTAGTTCACACGGTAGAGCACTCGCTTGGCAGTCTTGATAGACCTAGACGTACGGGAATCGATACATCCTTCTCCATCCATAAAATTTTTGTAATAGTATTATTTTTAATTGGAGAATTTTTCCATTTTTTTTGAAGCACGTGTAAGTAAACATAACCATCATTAAACATTGTAAGGATCTGATATTTTCAGATCATCATCTCTCTCTCTCTCTCTCTCTCTCTCTCTCTCTCTCATACGGGTGAGTCCCATCCCGGTGTATTACTCAATAAGATTTTGAATGTGAACTTGAATTGTGGAAAGAAAACAGGATGAAATTATTATAATACTAGTTTGAAACATATATATATATATATATATATATATATATATATATATATATATATATAATTCCCTATATATATATATATATTATACTATAAAATAATAAAAAGAAAAACCCACTAGTTCCTATGATTAGCAGAAAAATAAAAACAAAAATCAATAATACAATGTGAATCGTGATGTGATGTTGCTCCCTCCAGCTACAGCTAGAGCTAGTCAAAAATTTCCACTAAACCAATGGAATAATAGTCAACTTTTTTTCTGAAAAATATGAACCGCAGAGAAAATACAGTAAACAAGGAATACGTTCCAATTGAAGATTATTTGAAGGAACCAAGATAACAACAATACAACTCTCCTTTTGTTTGCTTATCAGACAACAAATTAGTTGTTGCCCACGGCTTTAAATGGCATTTTGGACTCTGCAAAGAAGAACCTCTAGATTAAACCGACAGATATATGATTGGACAAACTCTGGATGTACTACAATTGAAATGATAATATCAAAATTTCAAGCTACAGGGGATTTGATGCCAAACAACCCTGTCTCAAACATTCAGTCCTCTACTTTGATTCACAACTCACAAGCAACGCAACATCCAGCTTATAATCTTAAAAAGTTATGACGTCTTTCTGGATAAATTCTTCAAACCACATCCAACACATTTAAGTATGACTGTCCCGGTTGATGGATCTGGCTTAATCACAAATTTAACCCCCAGAAAATCTCTGATGTGTCTCAGTGTTTCTATTCCATATGGTGAGAGCTTCCCTACACGAACCTTCGAAACATCTTGTGGGCACAAGGCACAGAGAAGAAACAACAAACCCTGTATCACATAATTCAACCAAATGATTATCAGGTGAGCAACCACGACAAACATATACAGATATATCTTCAAACCAGGATTACAACAAAGTATTGCTATTTCGAATGGTTAAAAAAATTGCATTTCTGTTAAAGCTTAAGCACCATTTCAAAATTAATAAATGCATTAAAGTTACAAGTTCAATAGCAATTCAATATAGTGCAAATATTGTTCGGGTGAAGTTAAAGTTTGGAACTTGCTGCTAGACGAGGAAACCCAGCCAACCATGGTAAGAAAGCTAAACCTACCACTGCCAGAAAATTTGCATATTATGAAGCACCACGCACAATTCCACCATCCTAATATGCGGGTACTTAATATCAGCAAACTAATTTATAACTCAAGATCCGTATGTGGTAAATTTTAAACAATTTTCTTAACAAAGTGTTCTTTTTAGAGAGAATTAAAGAGAAATATGTGTCTAAAGGTATATAATCCACCTACTTGAGTGAAGTATAATATGAATTATAACTATAGTGGAAAGGGTACAGAAGATCAGAATAAAAACCTGGTGTGTCGAATCTACCACACCTCCTTGTTCAATCTCCCCAAGTAAAAGCGAAGCAATTTGCTCACCAACATCCTCTGGAGGTGTTAGCTCATTCTTTTCTTCATCATTGAATCCACCCTCTTCCTCCACTTGTGCATAAGAAACTGCAGTATCAGCGGAGATGAAACAACCAGATGTTGTTTCGGCAACTAATGAAATTCCATAGCCAGGTGACCTGTCATTACAAAATTATCTCCAAATGAAACAACTCACATATAATCAAAGAAATCCAGAATATCATCTTGCAAATTCTGATGTATATAACAACAATAATACATGATAGCTACTTGAAATATTACATACTTCCCAGATTGTGCACCCGTTTTGTGATCGGTAAAAATGTGAACATCCGGGAGCAAGCGATTAAAGATTCCACGGGCTGCATGTATCATGGTATTTTCAAACTGAACAGACACTCTAGTTGAAAATGTAACTCCTCTAATTCTCTTCACCATTCCCTCATCTATCCATGTGACTGCCTGTAGAGCAATATATGTAAAAAAAATGATATGCAAAAGATTGATAACTCAAATGAGGAAACTCACTGTTAGAGAATTGTGGACAATTGGAACAGATAGAACGACTTCTCCACCACCATTCGGAGCAACTCCACGGCTGTCTATTTTTAGCTCCAGTCCTTCTGGAGGAACTCCGAAGAGCTTCAATATTTGTATAGTAGTCAATCGGAAAGTATCAACAGAAGGATCCTTGGAGTCATTAGTGATCCCTGAGATCAACATTAAAGTGCATTTGTTAGCCATGCTGCGAGAACTAATACCTATTCTGGACTATATAAATCCCAATTAACACTAATAGAACACTATGTTCAGCCAGTAAACTCGTGCTAGTGTGATCAATTCATGACATCAGTCACATATCAAGTGAAGTAGATACATATATATGTGTTTTCTGTATAGCAAATGACATACAATTCATGGCATCAGTCACATAGTGAGTGAAGTAGACTCGTATATATGTTTTTTGTATAGCAAATGACATAAAGTTAGTTTGCCTATAGTCCCACACTTTCCAGAGCATAGGTTAAGCTTGTAGTAGAGGCTTGTTTTGGAAGAAAGGTAGAAGTAGAAAACTAGAAATGATTTAACTTTAGGATAACAGTGTGTCTTTCCTCCTTTTTTATACATGTGCCTTGTGTCTTTAATAATAATTTCTAAATCCATAAAATAGTATCAAATGACAGCTACTCTGATGGCTCAAAAATTTTAAGCAGATAAACAACGAAAAATCATCCTTCCATTTCCCCAAAGAGCACAGACGTATATCTTGCTTCAAAATTTTACTCGGAAATTCCATATGTCTAATGTCTGTAACAGACTACTCTCGTTCAGCACAGAAAGTGGGATAGATGCAATCCACCGACATGATATCGGCTCAAAAAAACAAATTACCAAATAACCATTATGAAATCATGGGACATGCAAAATGGATAAATAATTAAATATGCATTTACTGAACTTTTCTATAGTTATTGAAATAATAGTCAGAACAAAATGAGTGAACATCTAGAGTGAGTTACAAGATATCATATCCTGGGTCAACACCAACAATTAGGTCAAAATTATTTATTATCCCATTTTTTAATCCAATTTAACACAATATTGAACCAATTTTCCTCGTTGAATCACAGCCAAGTTATGGAATATATCATTTAAAACATGTCCTTCTGTTACAACCTCAATGTCTACCACACTCAACGATGGATCAATAATTTACCAATCATCTTTAGTATATTACTTGGGCCACCACTATTGTTGCACAACCATCAACTTAAACATCATCATCTTCACTAATCCAAGGCCGTGAATTGCTAGCTCCAGCTGCTCCACCACTTCAATTCTACTCTATTCTAGATATTGAATCCAACTTCACCATAACCAAATTAAACCACTTCAATGCATTCCAACTTCAAATTTGCTAGTACCAGTGAACCATTTAATGTGTATGACACAAGTTATAAATTGTCTTAAACACGACAATAAACCAGTAACAAACAATTAGATTTGAAAAATAAAAACCAATAAAGCTTCATCCTAAGATTACAACCCAAGAAATAGGGGGCAAACAAAATTTAATACATTTAAAAAGGGGAAGAGAAAGGATATTACCTTTCAGCCTAATGGAAAGGGGTTTTTTCCCAAACAAACCAAGCACAAGTAGAGGTTCCAAGAAATAACCAATTGAGCGACTAACACCGCAGTCGTGCACGAGATTCTTCCCACCCATTACTACCCCAGGCTTATATTTCAACTTAGAACCTGCCTCACAACAATACAACGAAACCATAAACCATAAACCAAAAATACAATTGTATGTATGTATATATATATTTATTTATACAAACTACAATTTGTACTTGGATTTTACCAGTTTCGTTGATTTCGACTTTACAGTCATCGGAGATTGTTTCGAGAAGGCGGAGGAAGGAGACCTCGTGGGAACGGAGGCCGGGCCACGTGGCGTCGGCACGAATGTCTTCAATAAGAACGGGTGTAGAAGAGAGCGTTGAGAGCAGTAAACGCTGCCTCAGGCTCTTACTTCCTTTTAGCTTCATGTACGTTGTCTTCCCCATTTTCCCTCTCTATCTCTCTCTTCGTTACGGAGGTGTTTCAGCCAGTCTAGCCTGGATTTGTATCAGCAGCCAACGACGGCGTTTCTAGTACTAGGGTAATAGGGTTAGAGTTATATGGCCCCTCTCTATTTATGTTCCCATTCCATCTTCTCTTATTCTTTTTCTTTCTTTCTTTTTTCATTTGCTTTTGCTTTAAGTTTTCTTTCTATGATTGTAAGAAATTAGTTATGAAATCTTAAATTTAATAACCTCCCTTAATTCATAAGGAAAGATGTCAAGATTAGTAATTAAATTTGAACCATCGAAAAATATACTTCTTGTTCTTGTGTATTGTACAAAATAGAATTTACATAATCTTTTTTTTTAGGTAAAGTTGGATTTTAAAGTGAAAGGTCAAAATGATGTAATTATTTTACTCAAGTTTGCTAAGCAACCAGTAATCACTTATGTCCTTAGACTCTGTCACGTAGTATAAGCATTACGCACATATTTCACACATGTTGGATAATTAAACACTTCATATGTTTTCCTAGATGTTAAATATCCATGAAAATATTATGCTCCTTCCATCAAAAAAATATTCGAATACATTTAACTTTAATTAATATAATTATAAATCTTACAGGCACCTCATTCAGCTCTGCCAATTTGTGCACAAGCAATCTGTTGCAAACTCTACTGTTACGTTAGGATTGAAGGAATGGAATGAAAAGTGGAATGACTCATTCCATTCTAGTTGGAATTAGTTATTCCATATGTTCTCCCTCCCCCAAGGAACCAACAATTTTTTTTCTTTTCATATGAATGAGTAATTTCACTGTCACTTTCATTACTCCAATTGAAACGTAACATACAAGATTGGTTGATGTAAAAATCAGCAGGGACTTGCATGCATTCAGTTCTTGCTGAAGAATTAGATAAATTACTTTCACGAATTGGCAGAATTCTCTTTGTTAATTTATGCAGAAACAAAATCACCCTCCCCTGTGTGTGTCAGCACTTCATGCTAGCCTGATCCCCAAGTGGTCCATTTCATTGCTGCAATGCTTCTCTCTTTTACTTTAGCATAGATACTCTACTTCCAAGATATATTTGGTCTGTATTCTTGTTTAAGCTCCAGAAAGAAAGCCAAATCCAAAAGGGGCGGAAGAGGAATTGATATTGATATTTACACTACAATAATTGTTCGATTTAGCAATTTTCTATCAACGCCATTAATTGCGGGTACTTTGCATTACATTTGTTATTTTTTTAATCATATGTTCTCAATTACTTTTTTTGTATCATCTATTGATACAGATCAAACAATTTTACCTCCCTCATCCCCCCCCCCCCCCCGCCACAATCTCACTTGCACACAAAAGCATGCATGTCGACCAGATTCAGATTGGGATAACTGCTAAAGACCCCTTCAAGGAACCAGATTGCCCATCACGAGTCACGAGTCAGGAGTCAGAAAAACAAAATAACAAGGCACAACAACCATTTAAAAAATACTCCCGTGGGGTAAGGAAGAAAATACCCATTAATTGGGTCCCAACAAAATCTCAAGTCAAATCTCTCCAAGTTATCACCCATCATCCACAGTCTAACAGGGGATGAGTAGATCAAGTAAGAACCAAGTATCAACGTGGACTCATGGCAAAACCGTCTAAAATTATTTTTGGAGTCTCAAAACATGAAATTGTAAGAGTAACAACTCTGGAGAAAACGAATGTCTAACAGAAACTGTGTACTGCGCTCCCATGTCCTACCTTATTATACCCAACCAAAATAAGCTGAACAGCCACTTATGGCTTGAGAGCTAAGGCCAAACCAAACTTTGCAGTCTTGTCCAGAGCTTTGGTGTCGACTTCACCTGATAAGGTGAGAAGGGACTTTGGGCGCCACTCATGCTGGATAAGAGCATTTAAAATGCCAAAGTTGTTGACCCGTGCCTTCACTGTGGTAAGAGAATCCAATGAATGCTGAGTGCCAAGAGTGATGGTGTTCTCATTGGTTGAGAAGCTATGAGCTATCTCCGCACCAACTGCTGTATTGGTCAAGGGGCTCACCGTATGGTAGTATGACGCATTCAACTTGTCACCCTTGTCATTCCTGGATCAAATTCAAGTTTCATCAGATTATGCACCAAGAAACTGACATAAGACTGACTTAAGCACACACCACTCATGCAACAAGAAGAAAATCCCTTTGGAGCTAAATGGAGTTGCGATTGTTTCTAATGATTAGTCTCCAATATGAAACCTTCCTAACCTTTTTCCTCTTTCTGATGGACAGACATGCATTCCAGCTACTTGATAAAACATTTTTCATAAAGCAAAAAAGAAATACTTACAGAGTCAAGGCAGCAATCAGGTCTGCTTTGGAGAAGCTTAATCCAGCATTAACCTTAGTGAAGTTTCCTGTTTTGGTATCAAAGGACACATCTGTCCCAAGTGAGGTAAGGTTAGTTCCCACCACACCTGAGAAGTTAACAATGGGGTTTGCAGTCAACCCAATGCTCGTGTTGATTCCAGCATAGTCATGTAAGTATTGAAGTTCCAACTGTTACATTTTAATAAACATAAAATAATTAAAACCATAGCATCACAACTCTTTTAAGTATTACAACTCCTATGCCCGTCCCCCACCTCCTCCCCCCACCCCCCACCCCCCACTCCCCACTCCAAAAGAAAAAAGAATTTATAACATTTATAAACAAATGTCTCCCAGAAACCAAATATTACTTAATAAGATTATTCACTTGGACTAAGATTGTTATACTACAGAAATCAAATATTGCTTTACTTACCTTGGCAGATCTTTGGTCAGGAATTTTGAAGCTAAGGATTGTTTTCAAGCCAGGAGCAGGTTCATCAACAGAGATGGTTGTAAAAAGCTGGTGATCCACAAAAGGGTTAGTTTGATGATCAAAGTAAACTAGAAGAGTGTATCGTTAAGAGAACACATGATACTAAAAATTAAGCAATTAAAGACCAGTCAAATTTAAGATTTAACAAAGACAAAGGTAAACCTGATTTAATTATCTGAAAGACTAAACCCAACTCTTATTTCCAAAAAAATTGTCAGATGTGTTTTGACAACAAATGATGGACATAAATCCATAAAGGAAAGATAAAAGAAAATGAAGAAAAACAATCAAGATTTCATCAAAACTTGGGAAAAGTACATATAAGACAAATAACGGAGATGATGAGAAAAATAAGTTTTTGAGAACCTCTCCCCTACCAAATAATATCACATTCCCACAACAGAAGATAAGAGGAAAGAAGTATTTTCCAAGCAAAAAGCCAAATCCAAGGACCAAAAAGGTGAAATGTAAATATTTCATAATTTAACAAATGCAGGTTGTAATGTCTGACAAAAGGGCCATAACTCTTGTTTCACAACATAGTTAAAAATAGCCAAAAGCTAAAACATATAACGTAACAAGTTTCTTTAAACATAAAGCAACACAAGCCTAAAAGTCATATAAATAGCAGCACAAGCCTAAGAAGTCATAAAAAAATTGGTACAACATTGACATAGTAATATATCACCAAAAAATTTATCAACATTAAGGGGAAGAAAAGGTTAAATACTTCAAGCCTGAAAAAATGTATTACAATAATAATCTAATTTTCCAGTTTAAATTAGTAAATAATAAAAAGCTCAAGGTAAAAGAAATGTTACTATTTCACCCAATGAATAAGATGCAAATTACATTGGAATTTGTGTCCACTTTGATATCAGTAGTGGTGCCCTTGTGCTTCAGCTGTGTATTGACATCAGCCAAGAATAGGTCACCTTTCTTGGTTCCTGATGATGTGATAGCCTAGAACAAGAGAGAAACAGGATTAGTAAACATTGAGATGAATAAAGTTATAACATAGGTGTGGTACAAAATAAAGCCAGAAACATAGCAACCACACAAGAGAAAACAGAGGTGAATGCTAGTTAGAAAACTTAAAACTAATGATTATACTAACACATAAATCTACAATTCTGGATTCCAAAAGAAAAACCTCCATTGAAGAACCACATTTACAGACAAATTATTTCTCCAGCATTTTTCTTGAATTATAGTTTATAATGCAAACTGAGCAACTGATAACGGTTAAAGAAAAAGGATATAAAGAAAGATGAAGAATGAAAACTTTAGACAGTGCATTAAAACTCATCAACTTCAATGTCCACAAGACTACAGCACCTATAGCATTTTTGAAGAGAACCCGATATTAAACTTCAGAGCTAAAAATACAGTCAACAAATCAGACCCTAGACCATAACTATGTCAAAAGTGAAAAGATACATAAAGCATCATTATCAACTAAATACCATAATACCAAATTACCAATTATAGTAAACTAGAAAAACCTTGAACTATAAGTAAACATTCTCACTAAGAACACAAGGATGATGACATATAAAAACATATACAAGACCACCGCATACCTAGTACACGAGAAATAAATAGCATTAACATTACAGTTGCTATGCTTCCAAAATGACTACCAAACCGCGTTCAAACTAAAAACTACAGAGAAACTCCAATTGCACTGAATAGACAAACAGTACGAGGGAATCGAGCTAGAAGGTTAATTATGAACATTTAAATCAGTCTAATATTGTAATAGTCTATCAGTTTAAAGAAAATCTACACAACTAAATAAATACATCAGCAAAAATAGTCTTTACTTCTTAGAGTCTGCCTGTCCCTTGGGAAAAGTTCGAAACAGTTGAAACTAAGATTTTCATCCCATAACCTATATGCATAGGTTATATCACAAGTTGAATCCAGTTAAAATATAATCCCTCTGTTCCACAAAGGGTCCTGTTTACAAAAATAAAATTTGTTCCATGATAGGAGCCCAGTTTTTATTGATGATAGTAAATAATGACATAATGTCCTCGTTTTAATCACACAGTTTCACAATCATTCCATAACTAATAAATTAAACACTCATTATATTTTAGGAAGACAAATATATAACCCATCATGTAGCAGTATAATTAAGAATTTACAAAACATAAATATTTAATTTATGAAACCAAACTTCTCCTGAACACGCTACTAATTACTAGTTAAACAGATAAATAGAAAGACATATACGACAAGTAAATAAACAGATCTTAAATAAGAAAACTGAAGAACTCACAACTCCGGTGGGAGAGTAGGTGGTGATTGTGAACTTGTGGTCGCTCTGGTAATCCTTGTACAGAATATCTAGCACACCAAAAAGAATTACAGTATTCAGAAATTCAACTCAATACACCAACAACTGAAAGTCCGCTATATATACATATATATAAAACATAAACATACAGAGAACTGGAGTGAGAAAAATAACCTCTAGCTTTCTTGCCGATGTCAGAGTAAAGTCCAGGACCCTTGCCCATGATTTCTTTCAAAAATGGAGAACAATAGGAATGAAATTATACAGAGGGAAAAAGAGACTGAAAGCTCAGTTGCTTGAAGCAAAATTTCGGTGGAATGAGGGTTTTATGTATATGAAAAGCCCTAATTCTGAGCCCTTTTCGAACGGTGTGCTGCTGCATTTTTCAGTTAATTGAGATCGTAGGATCTGTACCGTTGGCCTTTATTTAAGTCTGTTTCCACCGTCGATTATAGAGTGGAGGTTGTAAATAATTTTGCTTCGGAGGGTAGTTTAGGAATACAAAAGACACGTGGCTCGTAGTCTTGCTGTTTTTACGACTTGATGTAGCTTCGGCTAATACAAGATTGCTTCTTATTTCTTTCTTTGCCAAAAAGACAGGAAAGTTTTTATTGTTCAAGAAAAATAAAAATAATTATTTTTTGGTATTTTATGGGAATGGGATCTTTTGCCTACTTCCTGGGCAAATTTATCATTCAAGCTAATCATAATTAGATTTAGGGGTGTTCAATTGGTAAAAATCGGTCTAAACCGGTATCGAAATCGGTCAAAATTGAATATCGATATCTGTACCGGTTGTACCAGTATACCGAATCGACGGTACTGGTTCGGTACCGATTTTTACCGAAAATTAATATAATTATTATTTTTATTATTTTATTATTATTATATTATTATTATTAATTATTTTATTAATATTATTTTTATTTTTATTAAAATTATTATTTTTTATTATTATAATCATTATTTTATTATTATTATTATTTTATTAATATTATTAATAAATTAGAAAATTGGTATATACCAGTCCGATTCGGTAAAACCGAACCATAAAAATACCGGACCGAAACCAGTACCGAAAAACCGGTATATATCGGTTTTTTTGTACATATCCGAAAAATCGAAAAAAACGAAACTGTTGAACACCCCTAATCATAACCATATAAAAATAAATTTTTAAATGTACTTGTACTTAATTACTTATATCCAAAATATGTTATCAAAATCTGTAATTCATAGATCTAAATATAAAGTTAATTGATTAATGATATATATATATATATATATATATATATATATATATATATATATATATATATATATATTTCATTTTGTTTGTAGAATTTTTTATTTATAACTTTTGTGAGAGTTTAGCCGTAACCATATTATTTTAATTTAAAGAGATTAAAAGAGGTCACTTAGGTTGTGTTTGATAAAATTGAAGGTTAAGATTTGAACAGTTTAGACATCTGAATAATATAAAGTATTTGAATTAAATTGTATCTAAATGAAGAAATATTATTTGATAATTAATTTTTTTTAAATGTCTAAATAATACTTCCTTCGTCCCAGAATAAAAGTCATGGTGGACTTTACACGCATATTAAGAAGATGAATGAAATGATAAAATTACCCATAATAATATGTTATTAATTATTTTCAATGTACGTGAGAGGGTGACTTTCTAGCTATTCAATTCAAAATATTATATTTCCATACTTATTAAATATGGAGAGAGAATTGGAATAAGAAAAGTATGAAATATTTAATGCTACGGGTATAATAGAAAAAAATGTGTAAAAATTTGTTTATTAAAGGAAATTGGACATTTAACATGAAACTATTCAAATTAATAATAAAAACTTTTATCATGGAACGGAGAGAGTAGTATTTTACCGTGTTAACATTTTCTTTCCTCTTCATATTCAACAACCCAACTTCTTGTCATTGTCACCTTCAAAATCTACCTTACCAGTTGAATCGAAGTTTCAAGACAAATTCAAGATGCAATATATGAACCCAAATTGAAAATAGCAATTAAATTTCCAAACTCAACAACAACACCCAATCAGCCCTCAAATTCTCCATAAACATCTTTAAAGGAGGATCTTCTTCCCCTTGCCATTCCCCTTCTTCTTCCTCCTCCTCCTCCTCATCCTCCTCCTTAATACCCTCTTCCGCCACATCAATTTTTGGTACATCAACATTAATCAAATATTTTAAATACCAACAATAATCATCATCAATCCATCAGAACCCATAATTCTATCATCATTTAAACTAGTACTGAACCTATCATTAATCTTAGGGCTATTTATATCACACCGATTTGTTTTTGATCGCCTCTTGAAATTATCGTCTTTTTCATTAAAATCAAAAAATTGTCCCATTAAATGTTAATTCACCAAATATCAATTTGTACCCACATGCAGCTTTACCTTCTTTCTTTTAATTTGTAGAAAAAAAGGAAAGAATTTAATGAAAACACTGAATTGAAAACAAATAATTAAAGGGAAACTTGGTAAATTAAAGGGAAACGTGGTAAACCTAGTTTCTTTGGAATCGAACAATGTAAGAAAACTCCTAATTCACAAATCTGGTGTTGAGTGGCGCAGATCTGTTGGGTTTGATGCTTGGCAACAGTAATTAGAGATACAAAATAAATTTTGTAATATATATTGAGGAAGTTATTTTGATAAAAAAAAAGTCAACTTTCTTTCAGACCCACCTCTAAACGATTTAAAATTATATTTATCTTATCGATTAAAAGGCATTAAGAGAAAAAAAAATTTACCAAACAAGTTTAGCCTCTGACCGAATCAATAGATATTCAGACGTAATCAAATACCACCTTAATACATACTCCCTCCGTCCCAGGATAAAAGTCCTTATTACTATTTTGGGTTATCCCATGTTAATGTCCACTTTCTTTTAATAACCAAATTTTTACACAATTTTTCTTATTATACCCTTAGCATTAAATATTTCATATTTTTCTTATTCTTATTCTCTCTCCATATTCAATAAGTATAATTAATTATGTGCTGAAAATATTGTGAATTGAAAAATTAAAAAGACACTATCTCACCTACCTTGAAAATCTCACATGCACTTAATTTGTTTATTGATTTTTTTTTATTCCTACCACGTTAGAAACTCTTTTGTTCTCCTATAAAACTATAGCTACATGCATATATGGAATAAAAGAAAAGTAAGTACGTTTTGCATGCTTGGATGGGATTTGCATGTTTACATGCAGGAATACCAATTTGAAGAACAAGTTTCGTTGAGAATTTTTGGCCAAAGTAAGATAGTTTACTTTTTATTTTTTTATTTTACTTATAAAACTTCTTCTAATGTCCTCTTTCTTTTAATGCCTTTGTTTTTTGCTATTGCAGCAATGAATGTAAAAGACTGCAAAAAAAAATTTGAAAATGAGATGGACAAAAATATTCAAATGCCATCCAAGAAGTCGATGAAACGAGCACGAGCTCTCCTTGGTATTCTGGAAAATGAAGATGAAGATGAGAAAACAAATGATGATCAAGAAATGGTTGAACTATACAAAAAAATGACATATATGCAAGAAAAAATTGAACTGTTAGAACAACAAGTTGAAAATATAAAAAAAAATATCGAGATGATGGAAATCCGCCAATCACACTATGAGAATCAAAATAATTGTTGGTTATGTAATTTTGGAAAGTGTCCATCCTTTAAATGAGATGATTATTGAAATTTGGGCAAGTGTTCTGTATTTTTGGAGTAATTACATGAGTTTTTTTGTTGAATCTTTGATTTTGTCTACAAGGCAATCTTTACTACTCCAGTTCATTACATTTCACTATGTCAAAAATTACTTTATAAGATGAACGTTATAATATAAACGTCTCAAATGCACAGCAGAAGAGGTTGTGACCAATACATTTCAAATGCACTATGTACTTGACAATCAGTGAATAGGTTAAAGAACAAAACAAAGCGAAAAGACAAACCAAATACCATGGGAAAAAGAAAGGAAAAAAATAATTTTAGAATAAGATTCAAATCTTGGTTTTTGGAGATGCAAAATAACTTCATCCATCACACTCTGTTCAAATTGGATCCTAGTTGGGAGATTGCCATCTGTTTCTAGCCCGCGCTTGTTCATATGTGGCCCTTTGTAATCAAACCCACCAAACACCTTCATTACTTCAACCATGCATGTTTGTAAAGTTAAGAACACATAATTGAGACGCTTTGATGAGAATTGATCAAATGACTTCTCTACGACAGCTACCAATTCGTCAATAGTTGTAGGAGCTTCTTGGTGTTGAAGAGTTTGAATGGCTCTAAAAAAACCATGGTCAAGAACATTCATATCCGGACTGTTGGGGGGTTGACACCGTAAACGAATATCAAATCCATCTCTTGTCGCATGTTCCACAAATTCAGCATCATCAATACGCAAATGTGGTTTGGCATTATCTTGTTGGATAAAAATAGGAGTTTTGACACTTGAAGAAGGTCATTTTTCTCTAATTGAAGGTAACACTTTTTCGATCAAGAAAGATCTAAAAACCTTTTGTGTTATTGGATAAATCGGTTTTGTCTCAACGGTACTGACATCTCGATTCTTACTTTTCCTCTTAGCAAGTTCCTTGCAAATGAATGGAAAAATACCAATTTTTTCGGAAAAAATTTCATTACCATTTTCATCAAATTGTGGACGAGCAACTGCAGCTAAAAATATTACTTTGGTTATAAAATTTTTGCTTTTGCAAGTCCGTAAAGGCTCACTTTCATCCGGATGAAGATAATATCGTTCGATAATTTTTGTCATATAAAACCATTTTTCATCGATGTGAACACAATCATGCATACCATTAAAAATTGGACCTTTAGAAGGAGTACCTTGTTCAACCATTGATAAACAAAATTTGAGTCTTGCTTTCTTGTTTTCATGCGTCAATGTAGGTTTTATAGCATTTGAATGTGCTCTTAAACTACCCTCTTTAATTCTTCGGTGAAGAGTGGACTTTGATAAACTCATAGCACTTGCAAGTGATCTTATGTTTGTTCTTCGACGAAGTGGAATATTCGAAGCTTGATTGAAATCAATTTAAACTCGTTTTCCACCAACCCTTCCTATACGTCTTGAACTAACATAGATGGTACCGACGCTTGAGTTTTGTCCTCGTTTCCATATGCGACTAATTGTCTTGGTAGTTACTGAAAATTGGAAAGTTGTAGATGCAATTGAACCTTTCTTTAATTTTTCATTTTGGCTGTGCTTCAACAATATTTCATAGATGACTCGCCTTTGATCGTTAGAAAGATTTTTCATGATATTTGTGACGCCCCCAAAATTAGGTATACATCACCCATCTTGGGTCGTCAGATACAAAGTACAGAATACAAATACAACTTACTAATACAACTGTTGTGTACAATACGGCAAAACATAAACTGCGAGTTTGAATACAAATATTATCTTCTAGAGAGTATTCATACTCAAAAGGAGTTCTCATTACATTTATTAACACACTATTACATAGAATAGTGAGGACTACTAACTAATACTATCATTCGAACTATCACTCCGTTCCCCGACTTGCCCCAGCTACGTTCTCATTTCCTGAAGAGAACAGTGAAAGAAAGGGTGAGCTCAACTAGCCCAGTAAGAAATATTATGACTAAGATAATGCAGAATAAATTATCATTAGCCTTCAACAATGTTAAACTGATAAAATATAATAGACATCAAGTTTAACTGCAGCGGAATAAGCAATCCATTAAAAGAGTCAAGTAGAAAATAAACTCTACTATCTTTTATGATTTAAAAGGTTTTTCAACACTGTTATCGCTGGGACTCAGCTTAATAAAATAATCCACATCATCGAATCACCCCTGCACTACGACCAAGGATATTCGTGTATTCATTAATGGTCATGATCATGCCAACAACTGTCCATCAATGCACTACGGGCCAATGAGGACTTTTACCACATCATTTGTAACATTACGGTCATGATTATACCGAATAATCCCTGGTCATAATCATACCAAGTCCATCTATGCACTACATGCCACATATGACTTTTAACATTTTATAAACATGAGGATGATGACAATGATATAAGAATTCAATAAAACAAGTTCAAGAATTAATTTATCCAAGAATTAACAACGTCCAAATTGTCAACATGATACTGCTTTGTGGAGTAAAATTCAAGAATGCTTAGAAGAATATTTTCATGAAAAGATACTGGATGAAACGCAATTATCAAGGATATTCCACAAATTTCATGGAGTATAGAAGTCAAAACTTAACCAACTGAGTACAATAAAGAATGAAATAACAAAAGAAATCACCATACATGCGATAGACCGCACAGACAGGTTATTCTAACAGAATAATAAATAATGGAACCAGGTCCGGCGTAAACGCACAGACAGGATATTCTGACAGAATAATAAATAATAGAACCAGGTCCGGTGTAAAACACACAGACAGGATGTTCCAACAGAATAATAACAAGACGGAACCAGGTCCGGTGTAAAACACACAGACAGGATGTTCCAACAGAATAATAATAAAAACGGAACCAGGTCCGGTGTAAAACACACAGACAGGATGTTCCAACAGAATAATAATAAAAACGGAACCAGGTCCGGTGTAAAATACACAGACAGGATGTTCCAACAGAATAATAGAAGAATGTCACCAAGTATAGGGTAGACCGTGTATACAGGTTATTCCAACAGAATAATAAGAAATGAAATAACAACAGTTCTCTTCATGAATAAGAAAGAATAACACCCCTTACCGTTTTAAAGAAGAACTGAAATAAGGAAGTAGTTAAGTAGCATAATACTCTTCTTCTCTCTCTCTATAGTTTCTCTCTATAGTTTCTCTCTCTAGAGTTCAGTGAATTCGTAAGAAATAATGAAGGAATGAGCTGCTATTTATAGAAAAATAGAATGCATAGTAACTAATCCATGAACGGTCCAGATTGATTACTTTAATCTGACTGTCCATATTTAAAGAAAAATCTTTTAAATAAAATATAATATATTCTATTTATAGAATAACTTTAATAAAGTATTCTGTTTTATATAAAAAGATGTTTCTGTTTTATTACGTTAATAATACGAATAAAACAAAACGTCATTATCGCTAAATAATTCATATTATTAACTGACAATAATTGAATCAAACTGAGTGACTTCTCACATAAGCATTAATAATCAATACCGTGTGCTACTATGCAACCACACGTATTACTGTACTTTTACTACCGAGTAGTAAAACAGTAACAATGGTAAAACTTCCGCCGTTATTTTTAATAAAATATTTTTGTCGTTTTCTCAATCCGACAATAATTCTGTTGTGGGGTCCACCAATGATTGTGTCGTTGTACGAATATTTCCTGTTAAAACGAATATTCCCCGACCAATCGAATATTATATAACAACTTGCGTACTTTACAAAATTTATAAATATTACCCACAACTATAACATTATATCAAATTAACTCCATAATATTCAAAAATGATATTTATAGAAAATTCATCTTTATTTATAAAAGTTGGGGTCTTACAACCTCCCCTTCTTATGAAATTTCGCCCTCGAAATTAGGGTACGTACCTGGTATGTCGAAGAGATAAGGATACCTTGATTTCATTTCAGATTCTAACTCCCAAGTCATTTCCTCAACATTGTGGTTTCTCCACAAAACTTTGACTTGAGGTATAACCTTGGAGCGTAGAATATGTTCCTTCTTATCCAAGATTTGAACAGGAACTTCTTCATACGTCAAATCCTCCGCTATTTCGTCCGGTTCTAACTCAATAATGTGGTTCGGGTCTTTCACATATTTGTGTAACATGGATACGTGAAAAACGTTATGAACACGAGACATACTTGGCGGTAAAGCGAGTCTATAAGTCACAGTTCCTACTCGATCGAGGATTAAAAATGGACCGATGAATCGAGGATTGAGCTTTCCTCTCTTTTCAAATCTCGTAACTCCTTTCCATGGAGCAACACGTAAGAACACATGATCTCCTACATCAAATTCCACGTCCTTTCGATGAAGATCGGCATATCTCTTTGTCGATCTTGTGAGGTTTTTATACGTTGTCGGATCGTTTGAATCTTTTCTGTAGTCATACGTACCAACTCCGGTCCCAACAACGTTGCTTCACCCACCTCATCCCAGCATACTGGAGAACGACATTTTCTTCCATACAATGCTTCGAATGGAGCCATGCTAATACTTGCTTGATAACTGTTGTTGTAGGAAAACTCCACCAATGGTAAGAACTTGTCCCAACTTCCCCTGAAGTCAAAGACACAGAGTCTTAATAGATCTTCAAGAGTTTGAATAGTCCTCTCTGATTGTCCGTCCGTCTGAGGATGATATGCTGAACTAAATCGTAAATCCGTGCCCATAGCTTTTTGTAAACTAACCCAAAATCGTGAAGTGAATCTTGGGTCTCGATCAGAAACTATGGATACTGGCATACCATGCAGTCTTACAATCTCGTTTATGTACATACGAGCAAGACGTTCAAGTGTATAAATTTCTCGTATCGGTAAGAAATGAGCAGACTTGGTCAATCTATCAACAATGACCCAAATCGCATCTATACCTTGAGAAACCTTAGGAAGACCGGTAACGAAATCCATGGTAATGTGCTCCCACTTCCATTCTGGAATTTCAAGTGGTTGCAATGGACCTTTTGGTACTTGATGCTCCGCTTTGACTCGTTGACAAGTTAGACACCTTGAGATAAACAACGCTATCTCTCTCTTCATATTGCTCCACCAAAATGTATGATGAAGATCATGATACATTTTGGTACTTCCAGGATGGATTGCAAACGGCGTGTTGTGCGCCTCCATCGTGATTTCATACTTTAAATCAGGGTTGTTAGGAACACAAAGTCTGGAGTTGACTCGAAGTATTCCTTCTTCATCGATTTTTGCTTCCGGCATAGAACCTTCTTGCACTTTCTTCCTCATACGCATCAGCTCCAGGTCTGTAGCTTGAGCAGCTTTAACTTTATCGATTAAAGTTGGTTCTACTCGTATATTCGCCATCATCACATGGGTCCCTGGAGTCTTTAACTCTATCTCCATCCTTTGCAAATCACACAAAATGGGCCTTTGTGTTGACAATATCGCACTCGTACTTGCATATGATCTTCTACTCAATGCGTCAGCTACCACGTTCGCTTTTCCAGGATGGTATTGAATGGTATGATCATAATCTTTCAACAGTTCAAGCCAACGTCGTTGTCGCATGTTGAGTTCCTTTTGAGTGAAGAAATATTTAAGGTTTTTATGATCCGTAAAGATCTCCACCTTCTCCCCATACAAGTAATGCCTCAAATTTTAAGTGCAAAGACAACAGTTGCCAACTCTAAATCATGAGTAGGATAATTCCTCTCATATTCCTTGAGTTGTCTTAATGCATAGGCTATGACTTTTCCATGTTGCATGAGAACACATCCCAACCCTTTGCTCGAAGCATCACTGTAGATGACAAATCCCTCCGAGCCATATGGTATTGCTAGAACAGGTGCTGAAATGAGTCTCCTCTTAAGTTCTTGAAAACTCTGCTCACATTCTTCGCTCTAACCGAACTTTGTATCTTTCCGAGTCAGCTGAGTTAATGGAGTAGCGATTCGAGAAAATTCTTCCACGAATCTCCGATAATAACCAGCAAACCAAGAAAGCTACGTACTTCGGTCACTGATTTAGGTTGCTCCCAGCTTTGAATAGCTTCAATCTTTGCCGGGTCAACCGATATTCCACGACTTGATACTACGTGCCCAAGGAATGCTACCTCTTCCAGCCAGAACTCGCATTTCTTCAACTTGGCATAAAGTTTGTATTCACGAAGCTTTTGGAGTACCAACCTCAAGTGTTGCTCATGATCTTCACGGCTTTTGGAATAAACAAGGATGTCATCGATAAAGACGACCACAAAGTGATCCAAATATTCCTTGAATACCCTGTTCATCATATCCATGAAGGCAGCAGGAGCATTAGTCAATCCAAAAGACATAACTAAGAATTCATAATGCCCATACCGAGTTCTGAAGGCAGTCTTTGGAATATCCTCAGTTCTAACCTTCAGCTGATGATATCCAGAACGAAGATCGATCTTTGAAAAGAATTGTGCTCCTTGCAACTGGTCAAACAGGTCATCAATACGTGGCAATGGGTACCTATTTTTGATGGTGACATGATTCAACTCCCGATAATCAATACAAAGTCGCATACTCCCATCTTTCTTCTTCACGAACAGAACAGGAGCACCCCAAGGAGAAGTACTAGGACGAATAAAATCAATGTCTAACAATTCCTGCAGTTGGGTCTTTAACTCCTGAAGTTCAATAGGAGCCATTCGATATGGGGCTTTGGAAATGGGTTTTGTACCGGGTTCAAGGTCGATACAAAATTCAATTTCACGCTCTGGGGGTAGGCCAGGAAGTTCTTCGGGAAATACGTCAGGAAATTTATTAACAACAGAAATATCATTCAAAGCTGACGTATTTTTGTTTAGATCTGTGACATGAGCTAAGAAAGCTTGACATCCGTTTTTCAATAAACGAATAGCTTTATGGCTTGAGATGACAGCGATTGATTTTAATGGTTTGGTTGCTTGAATTCGCATAATAGGTCGATTAGGAATATGAAAGCTAACAACCTTACGAAAACAATCAATTTTTGCATGATGAGTAGTTAACCAATCAATCCCTAGAATCACGTCAAATGCAAGTATTTTTAATGAAATAAGATCGACAGGTAATGTGTGGGTACCAACTTGAACCAAACAAGACTTATAAACCGTGGATGTAATGAAGGTTTCTCCCAATGGAGTTTCAACTGCTAAGTCAAAGTCTAATTTCTCCGGAATCAAATTTAATCGATGAGCGCAAGTAGGAGAAATAAAAGAATGGGTAGAACCGGTATCAAATAAAGTATAGACTTTGTTAGAGTTTATGATAAGCTTACCTGTGATGACCTCATTCGGGTTCCTTGCTCTCTGGGAGTTCACAACAAACGCTCTCCCTTGCACAACCGGTTTTGACTTTTTTGGGACGGCCTTTGGTGCCTCCATCCTAGCTGAATTTATCTTCGGTAAACGACAAAATCGGGCTAAATGACATTCTCTTCCACAATTATAACATGCTTTGGACGGCATCGCGCAGTTTGGACTGATGTGCCCCTCCCCTCCACATTTGAAACATATGATAGGTGGTCGTTCTCCTTCCTTAAGGTAAATCTTCTCAATTAGTCATGGTCAACTTTTTTTATTTTTTCGATTTTTAAGGTAAATCGATCGATTCGTGACAAAAAAACCAATTCGGTACAGATCGGTTTTCGGAATCGACTCCGATTAAGTATTTTGATAGTTTAGCTCGTACCGAACCTAACCGATTTAATTACCGTTGAGGGAAACAATTTCATTGCAATTGGAATCACAAACCCAACCAAGTTAACCAACCAGCCCCCATTCACTTAGCTGTCCTATAATCTTCCTAGAAGTCTGTCTGCTCCTCTTTGTCTTCTTCTTGCAAAAGGCTTGATAGTGTAATATCCATTATAATGCATATATATATATATATATATATATATATATATATATATATATATATATATATATATATATATATATCGGAGCCGTTCAGAAACGGACTCAAGCAACGGACTGAAGGACGGACCAAATGAAAAAAGAAGAAAAAAGACGCGCGGGTCTCAAATAAAAAAGGGGGCAGAAACGCGGTGATAGACTCCACGGCACGTTTGCGTGAGGTGGTCGTCGCCCGGATCGTTTCTAGCACAGTTGTTGGGAGAATTGCTTGCAACACCTTAACCCCTCGCCTATATGTAGACGGTAATCTTGGTATAATTGCTCGCGTTCGGAAATCTGCGTTGAATGGACACCAACGACACCTTGACCCCTCGCTTATATTGAAGCGGTAATCTCGGTACAATCGACGATTGATGCGGTAGAAGACGCCACACACAACTATGAATTGTTGTATGATAAGTCAAATTGAATCTCAAAGAAATAACTAAGAAAAGTACTTAGAAATTCTTCAAAGAACCAAAAGTAGAGAATAACCTCACAAATATATTGAATAATAAAAATATTGTATATGATTACATCAACTTGGCCCTCTATTTATACTACTTAAAACAATCCAAATCCTAATAGGACTTTATAAACTATAACCCTAATTTCTATAAAGAAATAGAAGTCAATTTAGAAAAGAAATCCTAAAAGAAATCCTAATTAGAATAGAATTTAAAATTAAGAATCTAAATAAAAATAAAATCCTTCGCCACGTTAACTTGCCGTGTATAAGCAATCCATTGCCGCGTGAAGGCTGTGCTAGCAGTATGTGAATTGATTTGCAAGCCTTGCATGATTTCATGTAATTATTGAATATAATATATCAAGTGACTCCTTTAATTTGCATGCCATATCTGTTGTCCAAGTGTGCATATATGATTCCCATAATAGTCTCCATGCTATTTCCATGCTATCAATATGTTTAGACAGTAAGTGGTCCACGTGAATGGTGCTGACTAAGTTAATTAAGCCCACTTGAATTTTGCATACTGCTGAATATGTTAAGTCTGAGAACTCCTTTGCAAGCGGATTGAATTGAATGGACCAATTGGGTCAGCCCAATAACACTAAAATTGTACTCCCTTAAATAATCTTTAGCCCAATTACTTGAAATCATTTGTTGAACACTTGACACTCGAATCGATAAATTGACGAAAAATTCTGACCTGGTCAATCTGTCATCACGCGGGTCAAATAAAAAAGGGGGAAGAAATCTGGATCTTTCCTCCCTCTCTCACACTTGTCGATCCACAGCAATCCTTCCTTCCTTCTTCCTTCCAATTGCCGATTCTCTCTCCCTCACTCACAAAGAGCTGGGTAACACTAGGTAACCCTAAAATGCTAGGGTTGTACGATATGGCATGCACGGTTGATTTAAGGTGCCTAGATGAAGGCTTTGGCGGCAAAACCTACAAGCGGAAGAGAGCCGAACAGCAACAACAACAGCTCAATCAGTTAATCTCCTCACAACAACAACAAAACAACGATGCATCTATGGAGATCGATCTCAACGAGCCTACACCTCCGGCAAAGAGACAAGTCGTATCTTCGTCCGATGACCCGAATAAGCCCGTGTTCGGAAAACCCACCTACGATGGCGTTATTGCGGGAAGAGTCTCGGGTCGGAAGTAGAAGCAGCCGAGGACCCACCGATCTTCAGCGGTGAAGGTGAGCCTGAAGGGATCGACGTTTGAGCAGAGGGCAAACCAGAAGGAGATAAAGAAGGCGTTCAAGGAGAGGATGACGGAGCTGAATGAGGAGATAAGGCAGAACAAAGTGGAGAAGAGGGAGAAGAGGAAGGAGAGAGAAGAGGAAGCAAGAGAATATTCTCAAGTCTGGTACTAAGCTTCAGATTATCAGTAATCCCAAAACCCTTAAGAAGATTCAGAAATCTAAGCAGAGGAAACAACTCAAATTTGTACCTGATAATCTCCTGAAGAAATGAAATTAAATTTCTCCGTTATGTATCCAATTTAGAATATTGGAGGCTATTGGGATTATGCACAATTTTGTTGTTTTGTTTTATTTTATATAAGTTTTTGAGTTCAATGCTTGTTATGTGTGTTGGATTGTTAAAGTTCTTGTTTTCTGTTGTTGAATTGTTTATGATGAGTAATAGCTCCTGCAAAATGTACAAGGAGTTGAAATTAGCATTTCATAAGAAAATACCACAGTGTTGCATAGATCTAGCAGGTTAGGTATTATAAGAATTATAAAACATTAAACTTTTGGCTTCATTTTTAACAAAGTATAAAAGATACAAACAGATTTTGATTGTAAGTTACCAACTCTAAGCATTTACAGAGAACCAGAGATGAACTTCATTCAAGATGAGGGCTAGTGATTGTAAGACCCCAACTTTTATAAATAAAGATAAATTTTCTATAGATATCATTTTTGAATATTATGGAGTTAATTTGATATAATGTTATAGTTGTGGGTAATATTTATAAATTTTGTAAAGTACGCAAGTTGTTATATAATATTCGATTGGTCGGGGAATATTCGTTTTAACAGGAAATATTCGTACAACGACACAATCATTGGTGGACCCCACAACAGAATTATTGTCGGATTGAGAAAACGACAAAAATATTTTATTAAAAATAACGGCGGAAGTTTTACCATTGTTACTGTTGAACTACTCGGTAGTAAAAGTACAGTAATACGTGCGGTTGCATAGTAGCACACGGTATTGATTATTAATGCTTATGTGAGAAGTCACTCAGTTTGATTCAATTATTGTCAGTTAATAATATGAATTATTTAGCGATAATGACGTTTTGTTTTAATCGTATTATTAACGTAATAAAACAGAAACATCTTTTTATATAAAACCGAATACTTTATTAAAGTTATTCTATAAATAGAATATATTATATTTTATTTAAAAGATTTTTCTTTAAATATGGACAGTCAGATTAAAGTAATCAATCTGGACCGTTCATGGATTAGTTACTATGCATTCTATTTTTCTATAAATAGCAGCTCATTCCTTCATTATTTCTTACGAATTCACTGAACTCTAGAGAGAGAAACTGTAGAGAGAAACTATAGAGAGAGAGAAGAAGAGTATTCTGCTACTTAACTACTTCCTTATTTCAGCTATTCTTTAAAACGGTAAGGGGTGTTATTCTTTCTTATTCATGAAGAGAACTGTTGTTATTTCATTTCTTATTATTCTGTTGGAATAACCTGTATTCGCGGTCTACCCTATACTTGGTGACATTCTTCTATTATTCTGTTGGAACATCCTGTCTGTGTGTTTTACACCGGACCTGGTTCCGTTTTTATTATTATTCTGTTGGAACATCCTGTCTGTGTGTTTTACACCGGACCTGGTTTCGTTTTTATTATTATTCTGTTGGAACATCCTGTCTGTGTGTTTTACACCGGACCTGGTTCCGTCTTGTTATTATTCTGTTGGAACATCCTGTCTGTGTGTTTTACACCGGACCTGGTTCTATTATTTATTATTCTGTCGGAATATCCTGTCTGTGCGTTTACGCCGGACCTGGTTCCATTATTATTATTCTGTTAAGAATAACCTGACTGTGCGATCTATCGCATGCATGGTGATTTCTTTTGTTATTCCATTTTTTTATTATACTCAGTTGATTAAAACTTTGACTTCTATACTCCATGAAATTAGTGGAATATCCTTGATATTTGCGCTTCATCTAGTATCTATTCATGAAAATATTCTCCTGATCATTCTTGAATTTTACTCCACAAAGCAGTATCATGTTGACAATTTGGACGTTATTAATTCTTGGATACATTAATTCTTGAACTTGTTTTATTGAATTCTTATATCATTGTCATCATCCTCATATTTATAAAATGTTGAAAGTCATCTGTGGCATGTAGTGCATAGATGGACTTGGTATGATTATGACCATGGATTATTCGGTATAATCATGACCGTAATGTTACAAATGATGTGGTTAAAGTCATCATTGGCCCGTAGTGCATTGATGGACAGTTGTTGGCATGATCATGACCATTAATGAATACACGAATATCCTTGGCCGTAGTGCAGGGGTGATTCGATGATGTGAATTATTTTATTAAGCTGAGTCACAGCGATAACAGTGTTGAAAAACCTTTTAAATCATAAAAGATAGTAGAGTTTATTTTCTACTTGACTCTTTTAATGGATTGCTTGTTCCACTGCAGTTAAACTTGATGTCTATTATATTTTATCAGTTTAACATTGTTGAAGGCTAATGATAATTTATTCTGCATTATCTTAGTCATAATATTTCTTACTGGGCTAGTTGAGCTCACCCTTTCTTTCACTGTTCTCTTCAGGAAATGAGAACGTAGCTGGGGCAAGTCGGGGAACGGAGTGATGGTCCGAATGATAGTATCAGTTAGTAGTCCTCACTATTCTATGTAATGGTGTATTAATAAATGTAATGAGGACTCCTTTTGAGTATGAATACTCTCTAGAAGATAATATTTGTATTCAAACTCACAATTTATGTTTTGTCGTATTGTACACGATAGTTGTATTAGTAAGTTGTATTTGTATTTTGTACTATGTATCTGACGACCCAAGATGGGTGATGTATACCTAATTTTGGGGGCGTCACAGTTGGTATCCGAGCTTAGGGATATGATCTCTGGCTAAGATGTGAGAATAGAACTAGGAGGGGAGAGACGGGGAATTCCTTCGCTAGTATGACCTACCTAAGTTTATTTGCATGGTATTTAATTGGTCGGTCATAATATAAGGATAATATATGACATATTAATTAACTTTTATTTTATGGCAGTATCTGAAAATGACATCTGAGAATGTTGAGAATAGCAATGGAGCACAGGCGATTATTGATTCACCACATATCAATAATCAGGATAATGTTCATCAGGAAGGTGACAATCCTCATGCAAACAACAACACTGACCAGATGATGAATGATGGAATGTTCAGAGGTTTTATGCAATTCATGCAACAACAGGTGAAAGCGGCTCCTGTCCAAAACGTAGGTGGAAATACTGGAAACTCTCAGGCGGTCACCGCTAAACAGTTTAAGGAGCTGGGACCACCGGAGTTTAAGGGAGAACCCAAACCACTTGTAGCTGAAACATGGATAAAGCAGATCACCAAGATATTTGATGTCTTGGGTTGCTTCGAGGAGCAAAAGGTTCCCTTTGCCGCCTTTATGTTGCGAGGAGAGGCAGATTAACTGGTGGGAATCGATAAAGCGTACTCAACCTGCCGCACTGAAGATGTCTTGAGAAAAGTTCCAAGAGCTGTTTAACGACAAATACTTTCCCGAGAGTATTCGTCACATGAAGGAGGTGGAGTTCATCAAATTGGAGCAGAATAATATGACCGTGTCGCAGTACGAGGCAAAATTGCGGAGTTATCCCGGTTTGCGTCCCACCTGGTGGATAATGAAGAAAAAATGACGCGGATGTTTTTAAGAGGTTTGAAGCCGGAGATACGTCAACACCTTGTTTCTCATAAACTGTGTTTGTATTCAGATGTTGTAAATAGGGCTCAGTTGGTGGAGCGCGATAACGAGACAACGCAACCAAAAGAGAGCAGCCGGCAAAATGATAATACCAGCGAAAGCAGTCATCGAAGCGGTGACAACAAGCGTGGAGGGAATCAACAGGCCAGAAATGGTAACCACTTCGGTGGTAATCAGGGCCAAAATAATAAGAATTGGCATTTCAAGAAGAGGAGATTCAACAATGATGGAAAGACGTCAGCACCAGCACCTGTCGTTAAGGAAGGAGAATGACCACCTATCATGTGACGCCCCCAAAATAGGTATACAACACCCATTCTGAGTCGCCAAAATACATGGTACAGAAACAACTACATCTTTATTATTACAACACAAGAACTGTGAGTTTAAATACAAATTATTGTCATTTAGACAATATCCACACTCAAATAAGTCCTCATTACAATTATTGAAACATTATTTCACAAAAATGGTGAGGACTACTAAAATAACTTCTAGAACCATCATTCCATACCCCGACTAGTACTCGCTACATTCTCGCCTCCTGAGAAAAATGGAACAAAAAGGAAAAGGGTGAGCTCAACTAGCCCAGTAAAGAACATTATGACTAAGATAATACAGAACAAACTATCGTTAGTCTTCAACAGGAAAAAAATCTAATAGAATACAATAGACAACAAGTTTTAAATCAATAACTGCAGCGAAAACAACAAACCATTAGAAGAGTCAAGTAGAGAATGAGTTCTACTATCTTCTAAGATTTAAAAGTCCATCATCAATATTTTATCCCTTGTAACAACAATCAATAACCATCTTTAATCAAATATTCATCTTTGCACTACAGGCCAAAGATATTCACTTGTATCACTGGTCGGTCATGTTCATCTCAACACCTGTTCATCTTTGCACTACGGGCCAAAGATATTCATCAGTTAATCATTCATCTTTGCACTACGGGCCAAAGATATTCAGTATCATTTAGGACTGAGGATGATGAAAAATATCTTAAAGAAAACGAATCCAGTGAAACAAAATAACAATATTACGGATTCGTATTTCGATTTATCCATGTCCAAAAATACCTTATAATTATTTTTAGTGAAGTAGAATTCAAGAATGATCAAAACATGGATACAATCAAAGCTAGTACCCAGAACAGATATTTTGGACGAAAGAAGAAAATTTTATTTTTCGGTGAATAGTAACTCGTGAATAGTAACTCGTGAATAGTAACTCATGAATAGTAACCCCGACGTGAAAAGTTCCAAATTTGATAAAAATTTCCAACCAATATTTCGGCATAATGATATTGAAGAAATAATATCATTTTCGAATAAAATAACATCCATTACCTCAAAATAATCGTACTTCTGACTGAATTTCGGGTATAGTGCTGACAGAAACTCGCACCGTATAGCAACACTCAAAGTATACTCACAAGAATACGCTCGATAATATAGAGAGAGAAATAGAGAAAACTTTGTTTCTGGTATGATTTTCAATTCTAACTTAGCCCTCTATTTATAGGAAAATGCTAGAACGCCAAAGGAGACTAAAATAATAAATTAATATTTTCTTATTTTCCTTACGCATGCAAGACCAAGACTTATCAAGCATGCCAATTCTGAAATTCATCCCAGCAGCCCACATGTTTAATCCACCAACCAAAAAGTGGGTCCCGCAATTTAATAAAAATTATTTTATTTTCCGAAACTTCAGTAATTCATAGAAAATAGACCGTTTATCAGAAAAATACAAATTTTATGTCCATTCTGACTGAAATCGAATTCTCTACAACTTTGTAGCTTTAAGTTTTTCCAAATTCCAACCCAAAATATCCGAAATCCACAAACGGATGATTTTTTAATACCTCCACATTGACAAATACTGATAAAATACCTCAGCTTTAATTCTTTCATTTTATCCACATAAAAATAAATATATCCATCATTTATATCCACATAAAAATAAATATTTCTTTATCATATGAATCAATAATTAATTATTCATAAATAATATTACAGAATCACATTTATGACAACCAGGCCGTTCCCAGGAAAGAGGGGGCTTTTCAATAAGGATTTCTCCTTACTGGCGCGCAATTAGATGACCAAACCTCTCCTTAGACAGAACTTTCTAGACATTGCCAATAATGTTATATAATAATATTATTCAAATAATATGAATTATTGATCTGATAATGGGAAATACTGTGTAGTGACAATTATTGAAACAACAGTAATATAAAATATCAACGCAGCAATTATTAAATTAATAAAATAAAAATCTGAACAGTAATTACTGTAACCATTATTGAGTAGTGCCTTCTTACGTAAGAATCAATAATTGGTGCAATCAGTGTGCTACTGTGTAACAACGCGTAATACTGAGTTTTAACCACCGGGTATTCCAACAGTATTAACGGTAACAACTACGCCGTTATTAAATAAACAACATATACTTGTCGTTTTCGTCATCCAATCGCTTTCCGTTATGGGCCCACAAAAGACTGCGCCGTCGTACTAGAATATTCCCCGACAGGAAGAATATTCTACGACCAAACGAATATTCCCCGACAACAATGAATATTTTATAACCACCTGCTTATTTGAAATATTTGCGCATTTTACCCATAACTAACTCATTAATCAATTTACACTTACTATTTCAAAATAATAAATAGAGGGAATTTAAATTTATTTATTAATAATTTGGGGTCTTACAACTCCCCTCCTTATGAAATTTCGTCCTCGAAATTGATGTACGTACCTGGTGTTTCGAAAAAGATGAGGATACCTCGCTTTCATTTCCGTTTCCAACTCTCAGGTCATTTCCTCAATAGCATGGTTTCTCCACAAAACTTTAACTTGTGGTATGACCTTCGTGCGTAGGACATGCTCCTTTCTATCCAAGATTTTGACAGGTACCTCTTCGTACGTTAAGTCTTCAGCTATCACGTCCGGGTTCTAACTCAATAACGTGGTCTGGGTCTTTCACATATTTACGTAACACAGATATATGAAAAATATTATGAACACGAGACATACTTGGAGGTAACGCGAGTCTATAAAGCCACATTTCCTATTCGGTCAAGAATCTGAAATGGACCAATAAATCGTGGATTGAGCTTTCTCTCTTTACCAAATCTTGTAACTCCTTTCCATGGAGCCACACGCAACAATACATGATCCCCAATGTCAAATTCCACGTCT